>VWYI01026881.1:0-16628 GCA_013399455.1 Anthoscopus minutus
AGAATATAATTTCATCTTTGCTAAAAATTCATATTGAAGGGAAACAAATCCTGAAAAAAAATTAAAACTTCACAGCCACCGGAACAAATTGTCTTCCTAGTTTTCTTTTTCTACATTGTCTTTAGGGAAAAGACAATACTGGGAAAAAAGCTCTTGTGTTTAGCTGTCATTATTACTCCTTTTGTTCTTCTTTCTGGTGACTATATATTCAAGGTGAACTGACTTTATGAAAATAGAAGAGTTTTCTTTCCTGAGCAAAAAGAAGGGGAATAATCTGAAAGCAAATTCAACCATGTTTGGATTTTTTTTTCCATTTTGTCTTCCCTCAAAACATTTTTTTCCAAGTGCATTGTCTGGCAATCTGAGTGATTATTGATCTAGTGTGCCTTTGTTCATGCATGTGGAACAAAGTTTCCTTAAATACAAAATCAAGCTGTAAATATACTGAATTCTCTGAAATTTATTTATGGGCTGTGTCTTGCCTTTAGTAGGTAGGTGTGTGAGTGTATCTGTAACCAAAACCACAGTAAAGTTTTATCTCTTGAGGAATCATTTGCTATTCCTTATTTCTCCTCTTTTTCATCTTGGAGAAAATAAACTATACTTTATTGTTCAGAGCAGTATATTTCCTTTTTCTCCTTCAAGCGCACTGAAGTGTTGGTAGGGCAACATACATTTCTGTTTCCTCCTTGGCTAGATATACCTCAGGCAGGAAATATGGGATATTGTACAATGAACTGGGATCTGCCTCATGATGACATGCAGATCGAATGTGCAGCTAGTTCAGTTTTACACTTCTGGCAACAGTTTTCATAGAAGAAACTTTATTTTCCTGCATAATATAGTAAAGCAAAATCTGTTTCTGACCTCAGATTTCATACTTAATGTAAGGCATGTAGGTTTGAGTACCTTTTGATGGCTAGTGACTCCATTAGCCTCTCTAGTCATATACTAAAGTATATGAGGATTAATCCTCTCCTACTTTGCCTTGCAGAGTGCTAATTAATTTTCTTACATTTGGACAAATGTAAGTATTTTGTCATTGATCTTACTTTGCCATATTCTTTGGGTTCAGCTATCAAGTAGACATATGTAGCCATTCCATCCAAGATAAAACTGCATCATAGAATAAATCAGGATATATTGAATTCATTTTGATTCTCTTTTTGGAGGGTTAATCTAAATCAGTTTTCTTACTGAAAATCAGAATTAATCTGAAATCATTCTTGCTGCATATCACCAATTATATCCATAGTGTAAAGTGCTGTGTGGAGAAAGTAGGCATGAGATTAATGACTACTGAGTTTATTCAGGTACTTCTAACAGGCAAAGATAGAATCAGGTTCAGAAACATTGTGTTCAAAAGAAAATCAGACTGTGGTTTTTAGCATGAAGTATGTGTCCCCTCTATGTGAAGTGAGCTCTCAGAAGGTTCTGGGTGTCCATGACACACCTCTGCTCAGTAGAGCACTGTAGAGATGCCTGCAGCAGAAATATAATTTCTTGTTTCTGGAAGGATTTACTATCTAGAGAAAGAAGTCATCTACTACAGGAAGCTACATGAATTAAAAAAAAAAAAAATCCAAAAAAACCCATCTAAACAAGACCAGGGAAGTAATTTTCAGATGAGAGTGTAGGAATTTTAAACAAAGAAATATGAACAAGAAAAAATTTGGGATTCCTGGCTATCACTGTAAACTTCTTTGCTTGATTTCTTAATTTTATGGAAAGTAATGGCAAGAATCAGATGGTATCTTTATTCTAAAGTGACAGTTCAATTTTTTACAGACATTATTAATGTAGCATGATTAGGTGGCCAGGAGGGAAGAATTGAGGATAAATTGTATGGTTATCAACTGCAGGTTTATTGGTCTGAGACTTCCACCACGGGGAGTGGCTGCTGTATGGAATTGATAAACGCAGAGATTTATAAGGTCAAGTTTTACGAGTCTACAGATTCCTTGTGGTGTATTACCACATCCTTATTACAAGCTCCTGCTGCTGTCCAGCTAAGCCACCAGAGGTAATATTTTACACTTGCTTGTCTGTTCTTCAGGGTTTTTTCCAAAGGAAAAGAGGAACAGGTCAAAATAAAATACGGCTTTCTGGGGTTGTATGTGCAGCTTGCTTTGGGAGATGGAAGAGCACACTGTCAGGAACTGGAGATCAGGCTCGAAAAGGTGTGAAAAAGTGATTGTTTGTGACATAGGGAGAAACATAAAGTTACATTCTTATAGGGATAATGATTGTAATGATTTTGTTTTCAGAAAGATAAAGAATAGTTGCATTTAATAGAGGCATCTTTAGCATAAACAACTCAGCATCTCGAGTACAGTAAGATAAGTAAGCAAAAGGCTTTCACTCAGCAGCTGATGTCTTTCTAAATGGTAATTTCTAATAATTAGCTATTATGAAACCACAATTATACAGTTATTCAAGATGAATGTAATTTGTGTTATTTCAGTTGCATTGAGTTCCCATAGGAGAGCAGCTCGATGGAATGAAAGTGTAAATCCATCTTGATTCACAAAATATGTAATCAGGCCAATTGATCCATTCATGGAAAGACACAGGAGTGGAATGATACCTCTAAAAGTTACTTTACCATGTTCCTAGTGGATTATTCATGTGTAACACTACTGTCATTTATCTTAACAAGCTATATTCTGTTCCTGTAATCTGATGCAAAGTTGTACAGGATGTAAAGCCTAACCAGAAGGCAACAATTAAACTTTCTAAGTATTCATCATATAACTACCTTTCTATGTAGTTGTAAGCATCCTTCATTGTCTTCTGCCTTGCATACAATCAACAGCATTGTAGATTGGATGAATCCCTGAACTTTAGCCTTTAATCAATTAGAGGAGTCATTTATTGCCTGAAATAGTACAAATTAACAGAAACATAACTTGAATGGGCAAATTCCTGTCCATGTAACAAGCCTCAGACATAAAAACCTGGGACAGAAATCCTTGATGTTGATAATGAAAAAAGGAAAAGCAGACTAACGTTAGCATAATCAGTTACAGCACGTAGAAAATTGAAACTGAAAGAAATTGCATTATGATATAGTTCCATTCTTTACACAGTTATGATTATCCAAGGGAAATGTCTAATTTACAGTACAATTTAGCAGAGTTTACATCCAATAGACAAAAAGTGGTTTCAAAACAAGACATTGTTTTCCAGGATTTGATGGTTGTACAAAAGTGTTGCGTCAGCCAAAATCTGCTCCTTTCAATATAAATTTATTCAAAATATCAAAAGGTAAAACTTGAAATAACTACTAATAAATTACTAGTGTTTTCAGGATCCTTCTAAGAATGTCTCTTAAAATCCATCTATTTTAAATTTAGCTCAATAAATAATCTTACATGCGTATTCTATGTGTCTAAATTCTGCCCTCTTCTAGCAGCAAAAAGCAAAAGAGTAAATGAATGGATTTTTTTCTATCTATTGCAACTTATTCTCAGATTTTAAAACTGAAAAAAATTAGATCATCCACTCTGACACTCACCTCGTTCTAGTCCTCTTGCCTCAGAATTTAGGGAAAAGAATGAGTCCAGGGCCTGTGAATGTAACTATACATATGGACGTAATTGGCATTTTGTGCCATGATTTAGCTGAGAGGGTTGTGTTCAAAGGTTGGACTCAATGATCCTGGAGGTCTTTTCTGACCTTAGTGATTCTATGATTCTATATATATAAAAAGGCAATAGGTTCAGCCAAATGGTAAAGGATGCGTAATTGCATAAAAATCACTTAGGGTCAGAAATTAGGTCTTAGTGACTGGGAAAGCAAAATTACTTCAAAGGAATTTTATTTGATGTCAGGACTATTCACTGAGGATGTTGGAGAAAATGGAACAGAAAAACATTGATAGGGAGAAAATTCTTTTAGAGGAAGAAGAATCTCTTGAAATGTTAAAATCAATTTAAACATAATGGGAAAATGTTGGTAGCAAAAGAGGAAAAAGGAAATAAATATAAAATATTGAATGTAAATAAAATAACATGGTTGAGAAGAAGGATGTGGCAAGAAAGAGGAATGATTTGACTTCCCCAGCTACTTCATATAGTAAATAATTGTACTGGTAATAGTAAACTTCTCTGTCTCTGTTTTTATCCTACCTCTGGGTATGAGTTGGTCAAATGTTGATGTTCTGTGGCTGCTGAGATGATTGTTGAGTGACACATAGTCTTGGGGATAAGATTATCTCTTCAGATGACAACCTGATAGATCTCTGCTGCCTTTTGCTGGTAGAGATGATAGAAAATTGGAAAATATCATCTCTCCCATTAAAACAATACACATGTTGGTGTATTTGGATTTAAGTAACAATTATTTAAAATATCATATGCAGTAGTTCTAAGGCATTTGTGTAAAATGAGTAATAATTATTAGAAAAAAGTGAGAGAGATTACAGAGCAGGAAAAGAGATTCCAATAGATGAAACAATACAATAGAAAAAGAAGGGAGAAATTAATACTGAAACCAAGAAAAAGAGGAAACTTTTTTTTTTTCCTTCCCTGATCTCCGTCCTTGTTGTTTCAGTATTCCTGCTCTTTTCTCTTCCCTTCTTCTCTTTAATTTCTTTTTCCTCACAAATAGTATTTCTCTATTTTTTCCCTCACTCAATTTGGAACTGAGTGGGATTTATGTTAAAAATGGAATGTCCTTATACCCTCACACTCAGAACAGACATTGAAAGAGATCTCTGTATGGCAGAGAGGAGAATGGAGGACCACTCTTTATGTCATACACTATTGGTTCAATACTGAAAGAGAGGTATTCTCTAAGGCTGTTTAATATGTGTTTCTTGACCCATGGGACTTGTCAAATCCTCAAACAGTTCCACTTTATTAAGAAGTAGTTAGAGCAACTGGAAAGTGCTTTGACCTGTTGGCACATCCTGAAGAGCCTCAGAGATTCTTTTATACTTAAACTCAGCATTGAAACAACATTAAACCATTGAAATTTCTAGTTCTTTTTGTTTTCTATTATCCTTTCCAGGCCTTAAGAGAAAATAAATGTTTTATTTGTTCCTATAGCCATTGCCAGCTTTACACATTATTGCATATTTTGGCCCGTTCATTGAGCTCAAACTAGGTCAACATCAATTTAGAAAAAAACTTGTTTCTATTTTCTGAACTTCAAGCTTTGCAGTAAAGTCATGAAATAAGGCAATGATAAATTTGATGCAAAAAGAGAAGACAAATCCTAAATATAAATGTAAAGGAAATGCAGAACTCCTTTTCACAGAGCTACCAGTATTTTATTTCATTTTATTAACTCTTAAAGCCAGGAGAGGTGAACTGATGTCTGGATTCTAAAACCACAAGGAAGGTCTGAATCTTTGCTTTCTTATTTGGATGGCAGCTCGATCGTTTCTACTGCACAGTGACATGTGGTGTTAGGAACATAAAAAAGACAAAAAGGCATGTCATAGTCACAGTTGCTCTAACACCCAACTTAGCCCTCTCTTTATAATGTAAAGAGAGAGAAAATATCCACAGAAATGGTGGATTTGTTTTGTACAGATATATTCAGCAGAGCAGCATTACTTTCAGTACCCTCCTAGGTGCAGTGGAGTGCAACTACTGCAGAAATGTTGGCAGCTAAGAAGCAGGACTACTGCTGTTAACCAAGGAACTAGGAGTGTGATCCAAGGTTCAGTGGATCAGAGAAAAGTTTGCATGGGTTTCAGTGAGTTTTGGATCAGATCCCATTTCTTGATTCCTCTTTGCTTCCACAAGGTTTTACACTGATGCACTTCCATTAACTTCAAATGAAAATACTACTGATTATAACTGCAGACATCCAACTCTGTAACACTTGTGTTCTTGATTGTCCCGATACTTTGTAGCTGGTAATAAAACTAGGAGACACAAGACATAAGCAGAACCCACGTTGGGATACAAGCATCATAAAGTCACCCCAGGACACACATAATGATTTTGAAGTCAGTGAAGGCACTGTCTTTAGCAGAACTCTCTGCTGAAACCAGTGATCTGTCCATTACTTCTCCACATCATGGTCATAATTCTGTTTATTAGTAAACAACATCTATTTGAATTTGGGATCTAAATGTCAGGTACTTAATCATGATGCTAATAGAGTCAATGGAAATTGCATTTGCAGCAGGTAAGTCACACTGTTTTAGGAAGGAATCATTCCGGAGATAACTCTGGAATCATTTTCCAGAGTTATCACCTTCTTTTTACTACACAGATGGAAAACTTAATTAAAACATCCGCCTAATTTTTAGACAGATACCAAGTCAGAGGAAACAAACTGGGGTGTTGATGTCTTTAAAATCAATTCTTTTTATTATGCATTCTCTAAACATAACATTGCCTTCTGTTCTTTTGCAAGGAACAAATGTGACAGGGATTCCACCATAATGACAGAGCAGCCCAAATGAGGTAAATTTGGCTCTTTCTTCTGGGCAACTAAAAGCTACTTGGGAAGGGTAGACAGGAAATGCTCAGCCACACTCTGCATCTTATAAGTTTTAATTAAGAAAAACAAAGAGAAAAGTGGACTTTATTGCCTGCAAATGTAAACATTTACATTTGCATGATACTGTAAACCTCTAAACCTGTGTTGCACTCTATGCCTTGAAAGAAAATTCTCAATTGCATTTAGAAAGCAACATTTATATTTTTTACTTGCTTTACTTTACCTCTCCTTAGCTAGTCAGAGCCTTACTATTTTCAGGACACGACATGATGTGACAGACAGTGTCTGGCTTTAGATGTCTCATAAATCCTTTTGTTTCTCATCACCTCATCCTGTCTTACTCAAAGACTATTTCTGATGTTCCAAGTTCAGACTCATGTTTTTATAACAACCACTGAGTAAAGATACTTCACCTGTGAAAAACATTCAAAATAATCACAAATAAGAATCAAAGACCTAGTTTTTAAATGGGGAATAATGATGCAACAATCATTTGTGTACTTGACTCTCTTTCTTTACCGGTCTTCCCTCTTGATATTTCACAAGTTCTGTCTTTAGATGTGGGAAGAGTGCAACTATGTATGGACAGTTATGTGTAAGAGCTGCATCTTCATTATTTTCCTGAAGACCTAACATTCTAAATGCTTCCCTTCTGCTAGACCCTCTAGGGATCTTAGGATCTAGGGTCTGAACCCTGGTTTGCATGTTATCTGGTCCTACCTGGCAATGACTAGGTCATTTTCCACAATGCTGACTGAAAAAGTTTGTGATAGTTTAAGGATAAAGGGAAGTTAAGAGGGGAACAACTGCCAGCAGAAGAAGAGGTGAAGGTGTTTCAGGAAATCAGTGGTTTGGCTTGGAAATTAAAATTTTGATTTTGCTCAGGAGTATTATTATTGAATTCTTTTGGTGTAAGATCAGGCCTTACCTAAATATTTCTCAGATGGTGGAATACTTATTTGTCCCAAAACACCAAGGAAAAAGGCATAGCAAAGTTCCATAAAATCTTCTCCTCTTAGATTTACATCTCAAGCTGCATGACAGCTCATGCTTCACAAAGTGGACCCTTATCAACAAAAATAATATGTCCTTTCTTATCAGCTCAGCCAACTCTTAACTAATCAGTCACCAATACTAGGTCCAACTGCTGAGTTTCACCTTGTACTCAAGGAAGATCATAGGTTCAAGTACTGTGAAATCCCAAGGTGTCATAGTTGTAGATCAAAGAATGGTCCTTATACAAATCCATTCAGAACAAGACTCTTTGCAGATTTTAACCAGTAAACTTTATAGAAGTTTAAAGGACGCAAATGAAGCAGTTGTGAAATCAGGTCTCAAGCCTCAGTCAATCACTGTTAAATTTTTATCTCTAGTATTTCTTTAATCTAGAAAAGGATTGTATTAATTATTCCTATATATCTCCTGTGCACAGGAGCATTGGTCTGTAATGAAGCAAGAGCTGTTGCAGAGAAAATTACAGGGAGATTTTGCTTGGAAATTAACCTTAAGCCAATAGGCAGCTAAAGTTAGGCTTTTATAGCATGAAATATTTGACACTTTAGCAGTGAGAAGCGTCATGAGTCTACTTCTTTTATCATGTGCTTACACTGGGGTAGTACAAAGCAGATTCATCTTGATCTGTTACTGAATCCTGCTGTTGAGATTCAAACACAGAGATAAAATGCACCTCCTCCTTTGTAATAGCTGTATTATAAATCTTCTTTTTATTATCATTTAATTAAATCTATATTTGTAGTTAGAAAATTGTTTCAATCACAGCTCATCTGTGATTATGATTTTCACTGTTAAGTGTAATTGCTGATATAGTCATATATATATGTATGTATATATGTATGTCTGTATGTATATTTATATATACACTCATGAAGCAGGTGTGATTGGTACCTCAGGGTTGTGCTTGCAGTCACCAATGATCACCCTCCACTTCAGAAGGCAAGCACTGAATGTTGGGAAGCTGTCATCAACACAGCAATTCCATTTCTAGTTATTTTTCTTGTTAGAGTCATAAATTCAAACCACATTGACAAAGACAACAGACATACTGCAAGTCACCATTTGCACCTGAGAAGTGTAATGCCTAATTGAAGCCATTGCACTGGCTGATACTGAAGTTCACGTGGCATTACTTAATTACAGAGGAGCTTTGCAGTGATAGAGCAGTGGTTGTGGTTGGATATAACCAGGGAAATCCCCTGCACAGGACAAGATATATGTTTATCTCATTGTGCATGTCCCCATGTGATAACAATAATATTGCAGATCTGACAGGTAAAATGTTAGCTGATCTCTCCTTCAGTGCTTTTAGCATGAAGTAATGATGTTGTTCCCAAAAGCAAATGCTGTGTGAATCCTCGGTGGATGGTTGCCATCGTGTTTTACTCAGTGTTATTCTGCCCAGAAATACAGTTTTGACAAACCCTGAATAAGCCAGTGGTTGTATTCTGGGAGACCTGAGCTTTTCTGAATAACACGTGCACTGCAGCTGCAGTTGAAATCTGTTTCATATTTAGTGTAACAAATTATGCAAAGTACACCAAATAAGACCCATTTCAAATTCCAGTGGGCCTTTCTGAAAACATTTTAGAGAAATGTTTTCTTTGCTGTTTCCCTTCTGCTCTCATTAAAAAGGTGAATCACTAAAAGTAATTGTATAACAAAGCAAAGCAGCAGCCTGTCAGAAAACAACATGATAGGCTATAGAGTTCCCAAAGACCTTCATGTCTTTCATATTAGTGAGATTTTGACTACATAATCCAGAATGGACACTTGGCTTAGAAACTGCATACTCCTAGCCAACAAGAAATTTTCAAATATTTCTCACCATATTTTAAACTACCCATTTTAACATTTCTCTGTATTGAATATTTATTTTTGTTTTCATGGAAAATACTGCATAACATCAACAAGATGGATAGAGGGCTGCTTAAAGAAGGAAACAGTCTTAACAGAAGATTTAATTAGAAATAAAAAAGTAAAAGAAAAGACTGGAAGTAAATAGATGTCCTTGGTTCAGATCAAAACTCAGTTGGTAGTTACCAAATTGTAGAGTAATTTGTTTGGGTTCCTTGGGGGACAAAGTCATCTTGTTTGGTTGGTTTTTACATGACATTAACTTCATATTGTTAACCTCAGATGTTAAAGTCATGTCAGGCCACAGAAATAATGATGCTTAGAAAACTAAGCATTTGGAGGCTTTATATTTGTTGTTTTGGTTTATAGCTTTTCTTTTTAAAAACAAACAAAACAAAACACCACAAACCCAGTTTTAAGGACTGGAATTTTTTTGTCTGGGGTAATCACATGATTCCAAAACAGGGGCTTTGCAGAGAAGTATCAAATATCAGACCATGATAAAAATCACAAGAACGGGGAATACTCATAATTAAAGGATGCTGAGATGAGGGAAAATTAAATCTGACTAACAATCTTGCCTTCAGAAGTTACTAAGCCATTCCTGTCATGGGTGAGGCATAAGTATATATGGGAAAAAGGTTGCTCTATTTGTGTGCTCTGGGTAATATTGGCAATTATTTATATGTCTGTGGTGTCAGGACTCAGTCCTCTATGAGGTCATTTGGCTCAGCATCCCCAGCTACTCACTGGCATCATAATACTGATTTTTATTGGAAAATCTATACAGCCATGCTGGTTTATGGCTCAAGCCAGCATGCAAGACCAAATTCCCCAGCCATCCATACTGCTCCTATAAGTTTTCTCACACTTTGGCTCAGACCTGCAGCAAGGAAGCAAAGCTGCCAAGCAGAAAAACTCAGGGGTAGATTAAGCAGTATGGATACAACTGAACCCACAATGAAAAAAAAATCTGGGCACAGCTAATGCAGTACAGAGACATTCTTTGAGATTCTCAGTGGCTTGAATCAGATACTGTCACATGTAAAGGCCCTCACCCCATCAAGTGCTGGAAAAATCTTACATCCTAATAACATGCAGGGATAACTCCTGTTGCCTTAGGCCTTTTTGCCCTTTGCAGCAGACAAAATGAAGGCAACAAGCAGAAAAAATCCTAGAGAATGTGATTTTACCGAAGATCAAGGGTAAATATGAGGGAATTCCCTTTCTCATCAGAAAGAAAACTGTTCATTCTTGACTTAACTGAATCCTTGGCATTGATAATGATATTTTCTAGAACACTTTTAATATTTCTTCATTCCAAGGGAATGTTTTAGGTTTTTTGGTTTTTTGGGTTTTTTTCAGTTGAGTTGGTATCTTATATCTTGTAAAAAGACAAATATTTAACAAAAATGCAACAAATATAACAACAAAATTGCTTCACAATTATTTCTGTAAGATATCCAATCCACAGCATGCCATAAAATAATTAATTTCCTTGGCACATTTGCACTCTGTAAAATGTAGCCTAGATGGCACTAATTCAGTTATCATTCTTCTTTCCTTTGTGCTTTATGCAGGTGATACATCTTTTTGACAATGCAGTTTCATGAAGTTTAATAGTCCTATAATTTTATAGGGGCTTATTGTTGTATACTTTATCAAATATTGCTGTTTCTCTAACAGTTTAAGATTGAATTTAATTATTTCTTCTTTTGGCTGACATATTGCCTTAGAAACTCAGATGAGATGTCCAGTTCACTCAGTATTATTTCTACCCATGGTCTCAGCACTGCTTCTTTCAAAACAGAACTCCTAGCAAGTATAAGAATTAATTATGTCTAAGTTACTGGATGACAATATCACATTCTCATGGTAAATGGGTGTTTTGCTTGTATTTCTAGCCTTTCAGTCTCCAGCACTGCCTACTCCTTCAGCAGTGGCACCAGCACTTTGTGTTTGTTGGTAAGCCCCATAGCACAGCAGGTGCTGCACAGAGCCTTGGCATAAAGGCAGAACTGTGCTGAAATGTCTGCTCTATGTGTGAGTGAATTTCAGGAAGGTTAGCTGGCTTCAGAACTGTCACCCTGTCCCTCTACCAGACCGCCAGGTGCTTTGTTTCAGGTGACTGCCCTGTCTGTTTTGCTCACAGCCCCTGGGCAGCCAGAGGAGCACTGAGCTCTCCCTGCCAAACTGAGCTGACTGTGACTGGGGAACTGCGCTGACCATTCCACCAAGACAACAGTACTCCCCCACTTTTCTCATCATCTACTAATTTTGTTATGCTTTCCCATAAAGAAAACAAAACAAAACAAATAAACTCATCTGGTAAGAATTAGTCTTCCTCAAGAAATTGTGGTTGATAGTTCAGCTATCCAATGAGAGAGGAATTTAAAAAAAAAAGTCATCACTAACCTAACCCAAACTGTCAAAATCAGTGTTATTTTTATCCTTGGCTTAAAGTGAAAAAAAGTTAGGCTAATGTTGGCAGTTTTATTGCCATTTTTTTCCATTTTTGTTTATGTTTTCTTTATAATTTTCAAGGAATAATTTAAAATTCATGGCACTTCCATTTTCAGTGGGTTTTATTCTTATTATCTATCAAGGTAAGCTGACTTTAACAGCTGATGTTGGGAAGACTATCACCAATTCCTATCTTCTCTTCATTTAGACAGAAAAACTCCTCCTCCTGTATTTGTAAAATCCAAATATTTTCTTTTGACTCCCTCTAAGAAGAAAAGTTTGTCTTCCCATCTGTAAGTTTTAAATTACCTTCTGTTAGACTGCACTTACTTGTCCTTCCCTTTCCCTCTTCTTCCTATCACTGTCCATATTCATCTGTATCTGACCTTAGATAATTACTATTTTCCAATTTTTGTGTTCATGGAGAGTGGAATTTATTGCATCCTACAGTGGCTCAGTTTTTATGCACACTCTTCCATTCAGATTTGGTCATATTTGTAACTACCTTGATATTTAAATTGTTTTGGCTGTGGCTGTGGCCATGTGTCTCTGGATACTTTGATAGACTGGGGCAAAGGTAGCATACAAGAGTTATAAAACATTTACTAAGGATATACAGACTATTCAGGTTTCAGATGCCTTCAGATTTTACAGTTATTGCTGATTATTTTCAGCTTTACATTCAGCTTTATATTTTATATTCTACTTGCATTGTCAGGTTATAGCAATGAGCTTGTTTTTAGTTATGACATTAAGGGCATCTCATCTTTCTGTAGATTTCTTTCTTTTAGCTGAACTTAGATATTACTTCACAATCCACCCATCAGAATTTTCATTACACCCCTAAAGCCATAATCACTGTCAGATGCTGTATCATTCCTCTTGATCATTTGACATATTCCTCACATATACATACAGATATGGAGGTAATTAAACTCATGTATCCTTACTATTCTTCTTCTCTTGTTTCAGAAAACCATATCATCCCTTTTATTTTGCAAGTAATGACATCTGAGTTAACAGAACTCTATGCAGCTGCTATGGTTTGAAGTCTATTCAATAACATCTTCATGTTTATCTGTGCTCCTCCTACTATGATGAAAATTGTTTCACCCAAACAGACCATTGCCCCATTGAAACATCCTGTGAATCAAAAACCTGCCTCTTTCTACTGCCATGATGAGAATCACTCTGTGTGCTTGTTTCCTTTGACAGGACCTGTCTCTTTATTCTGAAATTTCCTCAAAACCAATGCCCAAACCATGTTCTTATGAAGGGTAAAACTTTATAGCATCAAATGTTAAAACTTTCCCAACTGCAAATGAGATTTCTGTCATGTTAAATTTCCTCAAAACCATTACCCAAACTGTTCTTCTGGAGGCTAAAACTTTATAACATCAAATGTTAAAACATTCCCAAGTGCAAATGAGATTTCTGTCATGAAAAAAAATGGATGGTATAGTCTCACAGTTCCCTGAGTAAGAAGTTGAAGGTATTTGAACTGTACAATATCTGTGAATATTTAAACAAGAGAGATCAATGGAGTCTAGCTGAAATTATGTATGGCGTGTGAAATTATCTGTGGTCTGAAATGATATGTATTAGGCATCTCTATGTAAAATTATAAAAGATCAGAGCAACATGTTAATTAAGTTGTATAGGTTGCTGAGAGCTTGATTATCTAAAGGTGAACTTAGAAAAGCTACATTGTTCAAGGGTGTTTTTCGAACACAAGTCCATCTGGTGATTTGATAAAAGTATTTTGTTTCTCAAGGCAATCTGAGTGTATACTCCCTAGGCGCCACCGTTTATAGCTTAAATATGACTTGCATGTGGATTCAGCATTACAAATAGGAAACAGCAGCCCTTGGACTTGTACTCTAATGTAGTCCTTTCATCACCCAGTTACCCTAAAGCATCTCCTTTCCTATTGTAATTTGGTCTAAATGCAAAGCATTAGTGCTATCGATAAAAACTAATGGTTCTACTTAGAAAAAGAGAGGTATATTTAAAATAAAGGAGATGGCTGGCTTGCTTTTCCTTGTATCCAGGAAGCGAAGCAGGGTTACTGGCCTGCAGCCATCTACTTCTGGACACAGGATTGTAGAAGCAGCACTGTTGTCATGAAGGATCAGCCTACACCTGCATCCTTCAAATCCATTAACCAGGGCATGTATCTTACTAATGAGTGTATGCAGCCAAAATTAAGGAACTGCTTTATTTTCCCATTGTCAATATAACTGAAACAAATATTACAGTCATGATGAATATGAGCAAACATAATTGACATAATAAAGCACCATAGGTGCAGCAACAGGAATATCTACAGTGCTTTGTCACTGAGAAAAATGTAACCTTAACAGTCCTTTGGGGTTTAGCTTAGCTGATGCAGTAACTGAACTTTATCTTTAGTGTTGCTGTTTCAACTAGAAGTCAGAATCAAGAGATAATTATGGAAAATATACATGAAACTAATAAAATTCCATATTCTAGAAAATCAAGGCAGAAATCACATTTTCAACTGCAGTTAAGCAAGGTAATTATAGTAAAGAGAAGTACTTTTAACTCCAGTAGCTGAAGATCTGACACCACCTCTGCTATTGCTACTAAGACATTTGAAATAGAGTTGTGTAAATTCCCCATGTCATCAAATATGTAATTTGCATAAAAAGAGAATCGACACAGTAAAGCTGAGAGAAATATTTAGACAAGCTGCAACTTCAAAATTTGAAGTGCTGGTTTATTCAGGAAAGCATCTCGCAATCCTCACTCTTAAGCTTCTTCACTCAAGAGAGAAAGTTTCTTCATGGGCCCGCTATTAAGGTCAAGCAAAAGAGTAATAAACTCTATGCAAAACCTTCAATTGCTATGCACAGTCACCACAGTGAAGAAATTAGTGAATTGTAGTCTAGATCTCACCTCGGTAGTCCAGCAGTTTCTTACACTGGAAGTCAGCCTGTTCTTAAGCTTTGGCATAGCTGCAGTTTGGCAAAGGAAGTTGCAAGAACCATGGTGGATAAAACTAAACTATCAGCTTTTCAGATAGCAAATTCTTTTGTGGTTAGGACAATGTACTCTGTGTAGTGTGCAGCTTCAAGCACAGCAAGGAATGTTAGCAAATAGTCTCTCATCCTCACTTTCCAAGGAAAGGTTTGCCTCAAACCCCCTATTGACTTACCCTGTTTCCTCCCAGCAGCCCAACAGATTCTACTTCCGTTACCCTCTTTGTTTCACAAAGGACACATGCTTTTGTTTGCTTCATGCTTCTTATCCCAGCCCAATGATTCTCCCTTTTTCAGATCTCTCTCCAAAGCCCTCGGCTTCCAGTTAGGCACCCAGTGCTAAGTACATCAGTCTTTGTTCCAGCTTTTCCATTTCAGTTTTCTGTAAACAGGCAAGTTTTGTCTCTAACAGTGAGCATATTTGTGACCTTTCAATCGTGCAATAATTCCTGTCGCCTCTCCCTATTCCCAAATCCTTGCACCTTTTTTTAATAGTTGCTGTTTTAGTTAATTGGACTATGGCCTTTTTTTTTTAATTGCCTGTTAAGCTCTATAGACACCTGGGGCACTGGATACATAAATAATACTTAGTAAAAAACAATGAGATTGAAGCTCCCATTAAATTGTTTCTCGGTAACTTTCACCTAATGAACTCACATCCGGCAACAGGAAAATCAGGTACTTTGTAGGGAGTATTAAAGCAGGTTTTGAGGTGATTCATAAAAGATATACAGTCAAGAAATCTGGAGGACCTGGAAAATACCAGGTAGGGGTCTTTGATTAATGGATATTTTTAGGTAACTGAAATTGAGGAAGCATTTGCTAGATTCCAAATGGTTATGGAAA
Source organism: Anthoscopus minutus (assembly GCA_013399455.1). NCBI lineage: Eukaryota > Metazoa > Chordata > Aves > Passeriformes > Paridae > Anthoscopus > Anthoscopus minutus. Next base: position 15,645 of record VWYI01026881.1, read on the forward strand.
ATAAAAGATGAACACTGACAATTAGTTCCTTGTATTAGGTGAGAGGGAAAACCTATTAGTCTCTAAGCATGTTTGGAATTTGCGTTCAGACGCTCCTAAATGCATACATCCCTGATGTTCAGAAAGAAGTCGTTCAGTGACAAATGCCAGCAATTCCAGTTCTTCTGAATTATGTCATAAATGCTTGTATTTTCAGGGGAATGGTATGTAATCCTAGATCTCATTTTAATCATTCTGTTACTGTCACGATCTTTAACCTCTAACACCTCTGTGAGCTACAGCAGAGTAATTGTCCTAATTTTAGATATGGAAAACAGCTACCCAGAGAGTCATCCTTAAATGGACTTAGGTATCAAGATGACTTGTAATGCAGTACCTAACCTTTGCTACCTACTGCAACCCATAGACATAAGTACTTCAATCCTGTTTACATTCCATTAGGAGATTTGAGAAGCCATGAATGTGGTCTGGTTTGAATATTCATTCTGAGACAGGAAAACTGCTGAGTTGCCTGCCTTCTAGAAAGAAACTCTGTTCTCCCACTGAATGATGTCCTTTGGTAGTTAAACAATGCCTCAAGAAGGGCATGAGATGGCTGTATATGTGTATCTTCTATTTGTCTGTTACTATTTCTTTGGCATAATTAAAATGTCATGGAGCCAGAAAAATATGAGAAGAAACTGAGAAAATATATATAAATAAGAGACAACATAACCCTGTAGGTAAGAAACATACTGTGATGGGATTATGCATTTGCATAATCTCACAATTAATTCTGAATCCAAAAACCATCTTCAGTAATCATTTGCAGGATTCAAACCTTGATTTATATCTTCTAAACTGAGTACCTCAACTCAGAATATTATTTAGTTATGCTCTAGCTTTTTCCTTCCCTGATTCACATCAATCAGCAATTTTAAAAGATGCGCAGTGGAGCTCCATCTCAGTTTAAAACTTTTCAGTTCAAGTGCTCAGGTGGCAGAC
>VWYI01026886.1:5402-40005 GCA_013399455.1 Anthoscopus minutus
AGGTGCAGCGGGGGTAGGGAGGGTCGGGGGCCCGCCCGGCCGGACTGGAAGCCGGGGGAGCCCGGAGAGCCCGCGGCTGACGGGAGGTTCTCGGTGCTCGCTCGAGGAGTCAGGCCTGACCCTCGGGCCGAGGAGGAGCTGCTGCGGGCGTACCGGGCGCGCTCCGAGGGGCCGGGCAGACAGTGGGGCAGGAAACCTGACTGCCTGTGGGGTTTATTGCCTCAGCTCCTGGAGCAGTTCCCCCAGCCTGCCCTCCCTCCCGTGGGCTCCGTTATGCACGGCTTCCAGGTGGGCAGGATGGGCGAGGCGAGGTCTCCTCTTGGTGCTCTTTGCACTCAGACTCCCTGCGAGAGAAATGGGTAGGGACACAATGGATTGAGGATACGGCTGTAGCAGCGGGGCTCTGCAGCAGGGTGTACGTGAAGCAAGACCGGCAATGCTCGTAGTAGCTTTATAAAAAGGTGTGTCTCCGCTACACGTTGTAGGACAGGAGAGGCCGGTACCAGATACCGTCAAAAGGTTTTAAAATAGGGGATTACTTCTTTCCTCCACAATGAACACTAGCTCTAAATGGACCTCAGAAAACCGCTGTGAAAGAAGGCTTGTAGTCAGTTCTAGGTAGACTAAGCAGATGAACATAAATGCTTTTGTATTGGTCTCTCAGTTATTCTAAAGGACTACATTTGATAGGAAGCACTGAAATAATAGGAGGGTACGTTGTGGTAAAGAGAATGGAGCTGAATTTCAGCATGAAATTAAAGAGATGTTTGCCTTGCATGGTCTTTTGAGAAATGATTGTGTGCTTACTGCACAAAGTTTTTGTCCTATATCACAGGACGTTCACATGACCTTTGTTCATGTCGAATTAGGATTGAGAGATATTAGCTGATAGAAGATAAGAATCAGAATATTTCCATAAGACTCTGGCTGCTGTTAAGTGATTTATTTGTTGGTGCTAAAGAAAGTGCACATCTATTTTCTTTTTCAAATTTACATTTACATTCTTTTTTGTATAGTAATTTTCCCTGTACTCATTGACTGTCTTTGTCTTACAGATTTTTCCATCAAAAAGAAGGAAAGAAGGGTTTTTTATTTTTCTTTTGATAAAAGGTTTAACTTTGGTTGCAGTTTGCATTTGGACAATGAAGATGCCTCCTTCTTAAGTAAAAATTGGTAGAATGGGGAATGGTTGCTGCACTTCATTAATTGTGACTTTTTTTCCCCAAGTCATCATTTCAGTGTGCCCAAATAATTGTTTCATGAAAGACAGTGTTCTTGATCATGTCGTAGTGACCTCTCAGCTTTCAAAAGTTAAGGAGTTGGTCACAGAAATTTCGAATAGCATCTGTCCCAGCTTCTGTTTTTCCTGAGGGCGTCTTAACATGACATAAAAATGACAATTCCTAGCAAGTGTCAAGTATTACACCTTACATTAAATAAAATGATGTTAAGGTTTGATTCTTTTGCTAAATAGACAGCTTTGCAGAAGGAGGCTTTTTCCCAATTAAAATTTTTTCCCATTTAGATTCAGAGATTTAGATTTAATGCAATAAAATAAATGGAAAAAAAGCTGGCTTGATTAATTCATCATAGAAGTCTGTTTACTTTATGAAGATATTCTTATATATGAAAAAAATAAAAGAAGAAACATCTATTTAAATAATTTTAGTGTCCTAAAATAATGTTCTTGGATTCTTGAATTCTGGGGTGTTTCTTTGAAAATCTTCAAAATCAGGTTTTGCGTACAAACATCCATGTACATGAGCAAGACAGGTACCAATGTACTGTACTATATACAGGTATCAATATAATGAAAGTGGAAAGAAGCTCTAAACGCTGTCATTTCTCTTGCTGAGGAAGAAAACTAGCAGGAAACTGAGGCTGGGAAAAGGCAGAAGTAGGAATGGCCTTCTGGAGAGCAGAGAAATGGGAACAACTTTCATAGCGTTTTCTTATTTCATACTTAAAACAATAGTATATCTGTTTACTTTCATTGAAGTATCAGGTCCAACACCTCAGAAATGGCAGAGGCCAAACAAGGCATTTGGGACATTTTTGCCTTTCTGTATGATCTGTGAACTGCATACACTCTTCTGTGTATTGCAGCAGCAATTTTTCCTGTGGTCAAAAGCAACAGCTACCACCCCTCTAACCACAGCAGGCTCCTGAGCAGCAGTTTGTCTGTTAGACGGAATTTGCAGAACAAATTTTTTTCCTGGATTTGATTCCTGTTGAGCTGGCAAGCATTTGTGGACTTTATTTGACCCATGGAGAACCAGTTAGACCATGCTAAGCAATGTTGTTAATGTATTTTGAGGATGTACCTTTTCTGTCATTCTCGCTACAAAGCAAGAAATACCGGGCTTGGAAAGATTTCTTTAGAATAGTTTGGGTTAGTTCAAAAATCTAACATTTGTTCAGCTGGAGTCAGGATGAGGTACCTTAGAAAACATGTAAGATAATATTTACATTCAGTATTATCTTTTCAGAACAGTCTAGGAATTAGGGACTTCTAACACAAAACTGTTTTTTTTCATATGATCTTATATAAAAATCTCTCAGGTGATACCTTTTTATATTGATATTGTCTCCCAAAACTCTCTTGCTGGTTATGTTGAAAGTTACGGATTAGAAATTGATCCTTGTTCTTTCTCTCCATCCACTTCATGATCGTTTGTGCTCCCTCGGTTGTGCTTTATTCTGTGGTTTTTTTTTTGGTTTTGTTGTTGGTTTTGGTTTTGTTGTCCTCTCCAAAGAATCTCAGTCTAGTTAGTATTTGTGCTTAGAGTGGAGTCCATTGCTTGATGCACCTGATTGTTTCTAAGTCACTGTTATTTCTAAGTCATCATGACTTGGTAGAACAGGAAAAGCTTTTGGCAAGTGGGAGAACAGAAGATAAGAGAGTTTAACTGTTCAAAGGATCAGAAATGCATGTAGTATGCATGTGCTTCATATATGCATTATTATGAATTTCTGTGTTTTGTTCTATTCCACCTCTACTAAACCCTATAATTTCCTTCTTTGCAGCTGGTTCTTTGTTGATGTTTCTGTTGAACTGTTTTGTCTCCAGAATGATTCAATGTCTCACAGTTCCTCCTGTGTATGTAAAGTCAAAAGTGTGTGACATTTATTGAGACTGAAATTCACTTTGTTAGTGGTTTTAAACTTTTGTGTTGTGACATTCTTTTTCATCTTTTTGTTGCTGCCTTTAGTACACTGCATTATCATGAGTAAATAATCATTAGTAAATTGTTGTCACTTCATTAATCCCAGCTTTTTGTAGGTGAGGTGTAAAGGCATGAAAGAATACAAAACCCTGCATGGAATCGTGCAAGATTCCACGGGTCACATAGTTCCATTCAGAAAAATAAGCAGCCATTTTTAACAGCCTAATTTTTAAAACTATTTACCTGCAAAACTATCTACCTTCTCATCTCACAGCAGCATGGTTTCATTAGGACCTTTTGGTCAACAGTCTGTTAAAATAAAATAGATTATTCTAACTGAACTATAGATTTGTGAGTTTGAATTTTTCTCTGTAGAGGAGACTTTTTTCAGTAAATGTTACCTGTGTTTAGATTAGGGAAGATGAGGTGAGGATGGTGATAATTTAACTGGTTTCTGAGAAAAATATTACTGTGCACATGTGTTTTTCATACCATCTCTAACAGACACTTTTTATTTCTACAGTGTAATGTTAAATAAGCAAAATTCTTTGCCATATTAATTGTGGTGGAACAATATTTCACATATCCTGTAACCAGCCTGTGAAGCACAGTGTTACTAAATCACTTTTCACTTAAAAGCCAGAAAAGTAACAGGATTGATTTCCTTTCCTAATTTGTGGTATTGAGCAGGTTGTTTGGGATTTTGCAAGCACTGAAATGAACATGGCATGTTCATAATGCACTGTCCTCCCAAGAAGATGGAAAGACTGGTTTAAGAGGGTAAGGAAGTAAGATAGAGTAGGTCATCATCTGCGATGAAGACACAGAGTTTTCCAACTAACTAGTGATGGCAAGTGAACATTTGTCATTGCTTTGACTGTATGGGACAAGATTAGTGAGAAATCAAAGCATATTTCCATGGAAGAGGCTGAACTGATTAGCACTGGATATAAAGCAGAGAAAGTGTTTACCAGCTCTCAATATTTTTTCCTGTCAATATTTGTCTACTGTCCTGCAGTACCAGCTCTTTTTCAGATAGAGTCAACAAGCTGTTTCGCATGCGTTAGCTGATTTCATTCAGCTACTGAGCTATCCTGGGAGTGTGTTGTTAGCACTAAACAGTCTGCACTTCATCTGCTGTTTATGGCTGTCATGATGGAAATATGATATATGCTTATGCAGCAGCACCTGAGAGAGCTGTAGGACCTTAAAAGCAATTTTTTCCCATTATTTTTTCACATTTCACCTGATAGTAGAATCAAGCAATAAGACAACCTCAATTAATGCCTTGTGCCTTAAACTCAGTATAGTACAATTACTGTCTGCATGAAAATGTTGATAAGTATTCTTTTGTAAGATCTTGCAAGCAGGTTACTTTGGTGGAGGTGGGAAACCTAAACTAGTAGTGCTAGTAAACTTGTGGTTTGGATTCTGGGGGTATGTTGGATTTTTGTTTGTTTGGTTCATTGGTTTGTGGGTTTGGTTTTGGTTTTTTCCCTAGAACCTCGGATACCATAATTTTAGAGATCAGACACTGCAGAAACCATACCCTAGCATTTCTGTGTGTTCCACTGCAGACTACTGTGTGGAAATCACCTACTCATATGAAAATCAATCAGACCAGTTTCCAAATACCCTTTGTTTAAAGACTGTTAGAGGGAACTGGGGGGAAGGGGTGAAGAAATAGTTAAGTTGTGTCATGTTCGAGTACACTGGTTTGAGTTCCCATTTAAGGTCTGGGCTTTTTGTTAGCTGCCATGGAGCACCTTTTCTATTAGTTTTCTGATGTTGAAAATGTTGGAAAACCAGTAAACATTTGTTGTCAGAGAGTAAGGTCATGAGCACTGAGGGTAATGAATATATCAATAAAGATTTTTAAATGTTTGCATGACTTCTAGGTTTTTTTGTCTTGCTCATTTAGATTGGAAGACTTAAAAGTATAGTTAGTGTAGACTGTACAGCAAACTAAATTACCGAGATTTTTTTTTTTCTGAAAGGTGTGGTGACAAAATCAAGGTTTAGTCTCAAAAGCTGCTAGCNAGTTATGGAACTTTAAATTAAGAAGTCCTAAACATGCTATCCTTTTGCTACAGTAAGATATGTCTGTGCCAAACAGTTATGACACAGAGCCAAATACTTTTCCAAGGAAAATGGCCCAGGAATTCAAGGCATCTATTTATTACTGTTCCATATACTGTTAAGAGCCAAACAGATGAGAGGACTGAGAAGTGAAATGGAAAAGAGACTTCATATGTGTTTGTCTGGCAGGAAAAAGTGATGATTTTTTTTGAAGGGTTATAGTTTAATTTCTTTGGTTTAGCTGAAATAATGTTGCCCTGTAATTAACTTTGAGCCATTTAAATCTGCTGGTTCTGTCTTGGAATTTTTTTCCCATTCTTGCTTTTACCTTGTTTTACCCAGCTCTCTTATTTTTGTTAGTTTTGCCATTACTTAACTATAAGATACACAGTTAGTTCTTGTCTGAAGCTGTGTGTCAAAACTGAAAGCAAAAGCTAAGGGTCTCTAGATAATACAAATGTTTTAGCCTGTTGTAAAGCCCATCCTGTGAAACAGACCAGCTGTAATGTACATTATATTAGATGCTGCTGAATACTTGTGATTAGGTTTTGAAGTCCTTTTAAACTTCATTTAATTTTTTTTTAATTCCACTTCATGTGAGGTTTCACTGTTAAAAACTATTCTTAAACCATGCCTGTCTGCTGTTGTTTGTGTATGTTTGGTAGGACTTGACTCTGACTTCCAAGGAAATGCTGATGTATGGCATATTACTCAAGTACCAAATTAGCTTGTCGTGAGGCAAACTGTAAGTTTTCATATTGCCTTAATATAGGGTGTGTCTGGCTTTTTGTTTTGTTTTTCGTTTTGGTGAGGCCGCTAGGTGGAGTCAAAACATTTAGCCCCTGTGGATGTTGGTTTGCAGGTAACTGGTGCGCACAGTCTTCACATACACAGCGCTGCTTTCCAGCATGCAGCTCTGCTTCTCCTGCAGCCTGGAAGACGAGGAAGTGTTGTTTAGCTAAGATATGCTGTTTCAAAAAATAGACCAAAATGTTTCTCTTGAATTTGAACTCCAGCATTTTCATCCTATACGTTACTGATTGAAAAAGTTGTTCATGGCATTAGTTGTGATTTGCAAATCTGCTCTTATATTGATAAGAATGCCGTCTGGAGGTATACATAAGGTCCAGCAAGAAAAATGTAATTATATTTATTTGTATTAGAGTATTTAAGAACTCAATGACTAATTATCTGTATTTACACACACACACACACACACACACTCCTCTGTTTTTCTCTCTTTTTAAAATCTTGGCTCTCACTTCACTTTCTGAAGCTGTTATCTCAGGTCTTTTATCAGGAGAGAATATAGTTTTCCATCCTGCATGAATCCAATATACCCTGATTTTTGTGTGTCTACATGGAACTGTCAAATGTATTTGCAAGTACAATAAATTGGTCTGTATGTTTTGCCCAGAAATATATTAGTTCATTTACTTCACTCTGTAAAATTATACTTGTCATTGTAACTAAGGCTTTTTAGATGAAGGTTAATTTGAAAACTGAAAGTGCCATTAAAGAGTCTTTGATGGAATTAAAATGATCATTTTATAATCAGACTTAAATGAGACAGCAGGCTTAAATCTTGACTGTGTTATATAGTGATTCTCAGTAGTAGAAACATGTTGGTTTTTGTCTGTATTTTCTAAAGCTGGTGCTATGCCTCCCTGCTTCTTCTTCCCAGATTGTGGCTTTCATGTTTTATTTTAATAGTGTTAGTGGAACATGCCAACAAAAGGCTGCTTGGCACATATTTAAGTCATGGAAAATGTTTCTAAGCAAACCAGACTTAAATGAATGTTTAATATGTTTAAGATACTGCACAAGTTAAAAATCAAGCCCGTAAATTCAATTACATTGTTTGTCTTTACAGCAGTTATGTTTGCCACTGTATTGCTGTAATGGAGTATTATGAAGGTTCTTTCCCTTTCTAAAATCAAATCAAATTTGTATTTTCCAGAAGCACCAAATAATCAAATTGTAGATTTATTGGTAAAAGAAATTACCTGGCATTCTGCAATTATTGCAGTCTGCAACTTAGAAGCTTTGCTTTGTTCTTTAAAATACTCTTTTAGAAGTAGCTACTAAGTTTTTAAGTGTTATTCAACTTACTCTCCTTTTGGTAGAAAATATCAAGTTGTTATTGATTTTGGGTTTGGCAGATTAGCTGTTTCACCATAATTTGTGAAAACAGCTGTGTCTGTAATAATCTCTTTTATAAGTGAAAGTCCAAATGAAAGCTTTTGTGCCTTTCCTTCTGATATTCTCCTAAATGGATGAAGCACTACACAAATGTATAAAATATTTCAGTCTGCCCTATATGGCATTCCATTGGCATTATTAGATGCTATGAGATTCACCCCAGAAAAAGACCAAGTGCAAGTTGCCAACAGAGGCCAGTTAGATATTTACTGTAAAAATGCAATACAAATAAAGTTGTGGTAATTTTGAAGGACCTCACAGAAACACAGGGAGTGGAAGGGCGTTTGGGGTGATCAAATCTCATCCCATGCTACCTTAGGTAACCAAGTAACATAATACATTTTATAAGCCGGTTGAGCACCATGTTATAAATAGATGTTTTTACTTGCTGGGACTCACTGAACATCTCTGTCAGAATATCACTGCCCCAATGCTTGCAAATGTCTATTGCAAGTCCTACTTTTATGTATTCCTGACCAATTTATTCTTAATTTTTCTTATGTTAAGAGGCTGTATTGCCTCTTAGCATCAATAGCTCTTTTTACTTTAGGACATTTAAATGGTATGCTTAATGGCAGCAATCATCTTGAGACTCTTTGCTAGGCTAAATTATTTATTTCATATGTGTTTCTAGCAGTAGTGCTCGTTTAGCTTGCTACTGACATGTTTTACTTTACTGATACTTTGTTTAGGTTGATGCAGCTGTTTTGAAGTCATTCATCAAATGGGTGATGGGACTGATTAACTGGTAAAAAGCAGTCACCCCTGGATGGTTTTTGTCCACTTCATTTTTCAACTATATGCTGTCTTGAATATTTTCTAAGTATGACCCTACCAAGAGTTGCACTGTTGCTATTGATGGAGTGAGGTACAGAGGCAGAAATGAGCAACAGAGAGAGGAACGCTGACAGAAGTGTCAAAAGGCAATATTACTGCTGGACATGAACCCTAAACCAGGCTTGTTTAGATAACTCTAGTGTTCTACACTACCCCAGAGAAAACTGAGTGTGATAGCTGAAACAGTTTGAACCAAACAGTTCAGGCATTAGCAGCAGCCTATGCAACGATGCAACATCCTTCCATCTAATTGAAACTGAATCAACTTCTGATTGCTCAGTGTGGGCAGTAATTGGCTGTTCTGTAATGTTGGTGCTGTTTACCAAAAGCAAGTCTAAAATAATATTAGTATCTGCTTGGTTCAGTGTTTGAAGAAAACTCTATGCTGTTGCATCTGGTTCCTAGCATTATTAAGAGAACTTCTAGTCTGGTTATATATCTGGGAAGTTAGAGGTTCCCTCAGTGATACAATTTAGCATTTTCTTTCTAATAGCATAACAAATGTAACTGCAGAATATTTCTGAGCTTCATGTTTTAGTTGTACTCTTCTTCCATGTTACTTTATAGTCTATTTATAATTTTTAATCTTGTCATTGTTTCTTTGTTTTCTTTTTGAACAAAGTTATTAAAATATTCCAGGATGATTGATACATAGAGTTTTGGGAATTTATCATTTTATGTACATAAATAATTCAAAACAATAAGCCATGAAAGACATGGCCAGGATTTCACCTATGCATATATATTTGCTTGCACATTTTTTTATTAAGCTGATTTCAGTTATTTTGGTTCTTAGCTCAGTCTGAGTAGTAGCAAGGCAGCAACATGTCTGTAAATGATTGAAGAAGTATGTGTAGCAGGTGATTTTACATAAAATGCTATATTAGTTTTTGAAGGCCCACCATCTCATTTGGTCAGTTAGAAAAACTTTGATATGTACTGCCTTTCTTGATCTACATAAATGACTGCATCTTTCTATCAGCAGAAGCAAACTAGGTATCAGCATTTCAAAACTGGGGAGTTCTGGTTTTTCCTTTTTATAACAGGCAGTCAACAATTTGCTGGTATTTATGCCAATAATTTATACAACTCTCAAATGTATAGGTGTATGTCTTAATTAAACTAGCCAATATACTAAGAAAATCAGGTGGCATCTTTTTTTAGTATTTAAAAATAGTGTTTGCTAGTAATCTGAGACTGTACATTCCAGTTCATTAACTCAATCCAGCTTTAATTATTAATAAATCTAGTTGGACAGGCTGGATGTAATATGGATGGATATAAATGGATGTAATATGTTGATGCTGTGACTGTTTTAGTGTTTGTTTCAGATGATATGCAGTTGGTCAGTGGCAGGGCTGTATAGTCTATATTTCTAGGTGAAGATACCGAATGACTTAGTTCAGAGCAATAAGTTCTCTTTAAAAAGAATATCTGCTTAGTATCTTCCACTTTAGCATATTTCTATGTTGCTCAGGCTGTGGTTTTCCTTTGGCTCCACTTGACTTTTATTTTGACTTCAGTTTGAAACATTGTGTAGTCTTTCTGCTGTTCTTGGATGTGGGTGGTGTGGCGTAGAGTTCAGAGCCATGAACCTGTTTCTGAGGAGCTTCCCCTTCCCAAGAGGTTTTACAAGATCTGTGCAAGCAGTGTGTGAAAAACTAGACACAGGGCAGTCCACTGAGAATCTGTTCATGACTTAATGAAGTATTGTTCTTTAATGTATTTGTACATTCAGGTAGTGTTCAGTAGACTTTGGGGATGGGAAACTAACCCAAGAATGTTATTACTTAAGCTTTTGCTTTTGTGACAGCAGCTTCATTTATCCTAAACTTCTACTTGAAATTCAAAGTTTCAGTGGTCCAGTGAGAAGCTCCTAAAGCCTTAGTGCCAGAACTCTGTTGGTATCAGAAAAAGAACAGAGGTGGAACAAATTTTCTTTATGCGCACTTCATTTTCAAAGTGAAATCGTCAATATTCAGGGCACTGATGTTTCTGTGTGCCACTAAAGGGAAAAGTAAACTACTGGCCTACATTGGAATTGGTAGATTTGTAGAATCTGTGGTAATAAGGAAAATAAAGTTCCAACATAAAGCATAGGTAGGAATGTTGTCTTTTGTTTTTGTCTTGCATCAAATAATTTTGGTTAGGCTATTTCTAGAGAAATTCTATTATAGAATTGGAAAACTTTTTACAAAAAGTTTTGACTTCCTTCAAACAGATGCCATGCAGCCACCCTTCTCAGTTTGTTGGCATTTCACTCTTCTGTTTTGTTATTCCTTCAGGCTAAAATTGCCTGGCTTTTATGCATGCTCTCTGCAGTGCATGCCAAAACCTTTCTGTGCACTTATGCACCTACCAGACAGGTTTTACAATAAAATCAATACAGGTACAACGGCTAGTGTTAAGGGAAAAGGTTACTTAATGTAAAACAGCATTAAGTACTTTATTAGCAAGATCTCTGTATATTTCTTTAGTTTTGGTTGAAGATTTTAAGTTGTCATTATTACCATAACAACATGATTTTTAAAATTTTTTTTTTAATTTCTTTTAATTATGTGTCTGAAATAGGAAGACAGATAGTAAGTATCTGATGGCCAGGGATCTTCCTATGATAGTAAACAGTGCAGGAATTTTGACTACTTGAATGTAAGCTTAATTTTAAAGGAGCTGAAGTTGATAAAAACTATAGCTGATAGATTATTAAAACATAAATCATAGTAAAGGAATGTACCTCTTCTGGGAAAAGAATGAAACTGTCTATTTAAAATCAAACACAATCAAAGGAATTAATTTGCAAGTGAGTAACAGCTAGAAAGTTTCCTCCCATGCTAATTATGTGGCAGACATCCTGTATAAATATAAAATTATTTACTATAATGAATACAATCAAGTGATACTTTTTATGTCTTATTTTGTGCAACTTTGCAGTTTTTGTTCTTTGTCATCTGCAAATCACTATGTGAGTTTTATTCCTTACTTCAAAAACGTTAGTACTGTTTCTGTGGAGTTCCAGTAACTGCACTGCTGTTTTCCTTAGAAGGTTGAGTCGTAATTTAATCTGTATGGTTTTGTCAATACCAAAGTTTTTGTCCCTGTTTACACTTAGTCATGCTCTAAATGGAAAAGGTAAAGGACAGATTTATTTAAAAATTGGAATTAATTGATAAAGATAACAGTTCTAAAAAGAACTTTGTTCTGCCTTCTAAAAATATTCTGATGCTGTTTTTTTAATGTTTACTATAAACTGTCTCTTGAACTGGAATCTTGCTGTGCAAAGATAATTTTTATACTTTCAGGTCCATTGGGCCACAGCTTCTGTTGAGAATGACATTAGGAGCAGAAATTACTAGCCAGGTCAAGGCTTCTTCATACATAGCATCAGGACGAAACCTTTTGAGATGGGACCTGTCACCAGAGGAAATTAGAACAAGAACAGAAGAACTTATCAGGAAGACAAAGCATGTATATGACAGTGTCGGGATGCTTGAAACTGAAGAAGTAACACAGGAAAATACTGTACGGGCTTTGGCAGATATAGAAGTGGAATATGCAGGTAAGTGTGTGTTTTCTGTATTTCTTTGCTTAAGGCATTCCATCTGCACATAAGGAACCATGGAGAAAAAATAGTTGTTGCTTCCAATTTTGATCCCTGCTGTTCTTGTGTAGAATGTGTAGAGGCCTCTCAAGATTCCTCTGGTTCTACTAATCTTTCACGACCTCAGAGAACTGCATTAGTCACCTGTTTTGTTTTGCATGTGGAGCTCCACACAGTTACATTTCCAACCGTGTGCAGCTGCCAGGGGACACTGCAGCAGCGTGGGCTGCAGCGTCTGTGGTGTGTGCAGTGCATTGCACGCAGGAAGCAGTGCTTCTTCCAGACACTGAGGGATCTGACACAAGCAAGGGGGATGGATCAATGGAGACATTGATAAACTGCTAGTGGAGAAAATGGGATGATGAGGAATTTTTGAACTGAATTTTTGCTATTGAAAGAAGACTTCTTTACTTGCTTACATTTAAATTGTGGCTTGTGAGGTATTCAACAATCCAGGGAGAGGTTGGTCATGCAGTCACATCTAGATTGTTCTGAATTAATTATCAGTATAAGGTAGGGTTTAATGGTCAAACACAGGTCATTCCATAAATCTGTTAATAATTGTCAGGGGAGATGTGTAAAATATAAACTGCATATTGGATGTCTTTGGTGAGAAGAACCTTCCAGAGAATGGCTGCATTGCTTACATAACAGTGAGTGGAGTAGATGCAAAATTCTTTTAAATACTCTAGAAAAGTCTACAGTAGCCACAGAGGTGCTAGAAGCAGCCACCTTGGTTTGGAGCAAAATCTTTGACTAGCAAAAAGGTGCAGCTGGCATCTCAAATGTAATATTAGTCTGGATTTCACGTTACTTAAAGTTGCACATCTAGTAAATTGGCTGGAATTTATTCTGGCATACTCAGAAAGACAATGATCTTCATTCAAAAAGCGTGCTGCCAGATTCAATTTTAGTTGTACCAATATACTGATTTGGTATAATTATTGTAAATTGTTTCACCGAAAAGGTTTACGGACGGAAAATCTGTGTTTGACTCAGGAAACAGTGGCAGTCAGCTTTTCTCCGTGGTTTCAAAGACTTGATGGAAGATGTACTTTTTTCACTACATACTATTGCAGCAGTGGATCACATATAAGCTTTTAATGCTAATCTTCAAAGCTGTATGTGAAGTTACCATGACCTGCTGTGAAACAGCCCATGGCATATGGGAGGGATGTATTACCACAGCAAGACTTCCATAAAAGCCTTGGAATTTAAGGCCTGTGTGTCCCTTTCACATAAAAGACCTACCCTGGTAACTGCAACTTATTGTCCAAAATTTCACTTGGAAGCTGCTAAAACTCGCTTCATAATTTGGAAACAACTTGGCATAAGGGCAGGAGGTGAAGGGGCAAGTTTCATATGGATTTCAAAAAGAATCACATGCCTATGGTTGCATTTCACAATCTGTCTCAGAGCTTGATAAAATTACTGCACATCAGATAAAATTACAAAGCTTTAAATCAGTCTAATATGTTATTACTCCAAAATCTACTTTTGGAAAGGTAGATGATAAAGACATTATAATTTGTTTTTTAATTAAGGAAATTAATTTCTATTTTAGGATATCTATTCAATGTCTTTGAAAATGTAATATTCCTTAAATCGTAAGGATTTACTTAATCTCAGAAGTATATTCTAAAAACATAATATTACTCAGTTTCCAGTCTCTAGAAGTTCAGAATGCATGGACGGCATATTCCCTGTTTGCCATGTTGTTTCTCCTTAAACACAGAAGAGTACAGTACATGGGGGTTTGACACTGTGCTCATAACAATGTAAAAATAACTTCAGGACAGATGGGCATGTTTGAAAGATTCAGAGCTTCTGACTTAAAATGCTAACATGGAAGCATCTGTGCCAGCTATGAAATGTCAGTCTTCACTTACATGACTTTTGGAAGATGAAGCATTTCTAATGTATTTATAGACCATTCAGCTGATTTTGGAGAAGATGATGAGATAATGAGGCTTGGGGTCTATAAATCTTCTGTAAAATGCTTATTTGTTACAATGGTGTGTGGTTTTGTCCTTTCACCTTTTATATTACTTGTTGTTGACACATATTTGCCATATGTGTCAGGTTTGGATATTTTTTTCTTATGTCTTTTACAAATGTCAGAAGAGGGAAAGATCCTTAAAGCATGTCTGTCCTTCTGTGTTCATTGCCTTTTATGTAAACAGTGGAAAGAAGCATGTTGGATTTTCCCCAGCATGTCTCCCCTGACAAAGAGATACGCTTAGCAAGTACAGAAGCTGACAAAAAACTGTCAAATTTTGATGTGGAGATGAGCATGAGAGAAGATGTGTTTCAGAAGATTGTTTATTTACAGGTAAGTAACAGTATGTTTGCATAAGCGGTGACATGTGTGTAAATTTATCTAAAATTAATTGGTATACACAATGCTTTTCAAGATGACTTCGTGTTTCCTCTGTGTCTGTGCCAGTCAAATCTTTCCAGTGGGACAGCTGTTTTCTGTTGTTCCCACTCTTTGCATCTCATACCTAGGTGTATTTATCATTCTCTTTCCATTGCAATAGCTTTGACTTTTGTCTAGTCTTCCAAAGAACAGACAAGAAATCTAAACTAAAAGAGAAAAACCTATAAGGAATTTTTTTTTCTACTGGCTGAGTTTGTTGCAAGAGGGAAGGAAGAAAAGAAGCAATGTAGCAGTGTACTTACGTTGGCTTATACTGCCTTTGAATTTGTGTCCAAAATTCTGCTTCATTGAAAATGTTGAGAATTTTGGATTTAAAAGTTGTTTTAAGTTGTGAAACTTAATGAGAACATATAAATGGTATTGACCTCTGAAATTACCTCTTTTGATTAACTAATTGTAGACAACTACATTGTATCCTCTTCATCTGTTTCTCCAGCCTCAAAACTACGTTAAAAAAAGGTGCATTTACTGTTGAACTAGTTTCTATCCCTTTTGTGTTTCTGTTTAACTTGTCTTTTAAATAAGTATCTCATATTCTTTGTTTGTACTGGGGTTTTTTTGGTAGCCCAAACAGAAAGAATATTTGGTTTCGTTTCAATTTGTCCAGTGACGTTTAGTAATAATCTTAAAAGTGCAGTGTAAGGATAATGCAAGGAAGCTATCTAACATGATAAGGAAAAAAAGTATGTTTTTCTGTATTTTATATGTGATTTTTTCCTCTCAACTGCACTGATTTTTAATCATCTCATAATGCTCATAAGATATTGGAGACCTATTTCTTGGAGTCACCATTTGCGGATTTTGCAGGCTTGACTGGGAGTCAGAATAATGCTTGCAGAACCATACTGAAGTGCTTTCCATTACCATTGTCTTCTTTTGCTGTGTTTTCCAGGGAAATTTTCAAGTGTTCACCTTTAGCTGGGTATTCTTGTTACATGTTTGTGGAAGTAATAACCCCATTCTGTTGTGTGTTGGCAGATAGTGCCTTCTGGTGACTTTTCCCTCCCCTTTACTTTGTTGTTTTTTTTCTTCTTCCCCTGCTCTGCTGCTAGTAATTAAATGACTTGATTTGTATTTATTATCTACTGTGATTTTCCCCACCCTCTACTATAGAATACACAGATACATTGAGGACTATGTAACAAATCTGTGTTATCTTTCTATATTTAATTTACAGGACTATCTGACAGTAGGCAGTCAAAACTGATTGCCATTATTCACTACTATTACTTAAAATTTTTTTCCTCATTTAGTGTTTTCCTATTTCATTTTCCATTGCAGCAGTTTTTGACCTTTATAACAGTTTGAATTTTTGCTTAAGACTCCATTTGAGTTTTTTACAAATTTTTCTTAACTGCAGCACGCAAGCATATTTTAGTATTAGTTTGCCAGAGATACAACTTCTGAGTATATATCCACTTCTAATAACTGTGACAGTAGTAAGAATTTTGCTCTCAAACACATGTGAAATTTTCAGTAGTGCTAACCTGGTCAAATACTGCTATTTCCAAATCATACAATTCTTGTTAATTTTTGCTTAAATTCTAATGCCTCCTCCTGTTAGAAACTCTCAGTTAAAAAGCCAGACTCCAGGAATACATGAAAAAAGAACTCAGCAAGAGAATTCACATTTTGGCTGGAATTATTTCAGCAGTTCAAAAAAGCAGTAGATAGTTGGATTCAATCAGGCTTTTTGTGGCCTCACTGAGGATTTAATAACTCAGGTAGATTAATTCAGTTTCATGATCCTTCATGGGGCCAGATTAAAATGGGGTGAGGAGAATGAGGGCTCTTATACTTCCATGTTATTTATAAGACAGCATACTAAGCAGTGAGCAAATCTGCTTGATGTCAGTGATGTGAAATTCTTGAGCTCCCCTTAATGAGGACCAAACTTTTCTAAGTTAACAACAGTACTCTTCCTAAATTATGCTTAATTTAAGAGCTGTTATGAAAGAAAATGATTGAGGTTTTTACATTTAATTTAAGAAAATATTAAAATAATGTAGTCACTTTCTTTTCCCCACACAATAGGGGGAAAAATTTCTGCATAAAATTATGTTGTTGAATATGCTCCATATCTTATACTTTCAAAAACTTGTATTTTGAGGTTTGAAACTTAGAATAAAAGTGAATTTGGTAACTAGTAGAGGCATGCTTAAGAATGTTGCCAGTCTTCTCCACCCACATGCCATCAGGAAACAGCCTGATGTAAAGAGCTGCTTCAGGTTTTGTGCATGGAATTCTAAATAGGTGTTGTTTCTGACTCTGAGTTTCTTCCTGGAATAAAGTAGCAAGATTCTCCAAAACAAATATGAAATGGTGTATAAAATCAGCAACCAAAAAAATTCTAAAAGTTCTGGGAAGTTCCAAAATTTTGTGTGTGTAGTATATTGAGAGTCCCTTACAACTCAGAATTTTTTGTGATACTGTTTTATTTTCGTCACTGATAGCTTGGTTCTGGAGAAGACAGATATGTTCAAATTGTATGCTATCCGATATTCTTAAGTAAGTGCCATTTCTAATACTTTGGGGTTTTTTTCAATCCCTCTGACTTCTAGGGTACAGTGTTATAACACTGATTTTCTTCAACTATGTATCTCTACAGAAGAAACTAAAGGGCACTGTACTGTAAACTGAAAGGGCTTGCCATTATGACAGCATGTAAATGTGCTGAGACATTTGGTAAAAGAATATTATTTTTAAAACATTCTATATGAATTTAAGAATACTATTGTGTAAGGTAACTGTTTTGGGGAAGTTCTTCACTTTAAAATCCAGGATGATCCCTTTTTTAATATGACAGTGTTCTAAAGAATAATTCTGTTCAAACCTTTCTAATGCTTGGTATGGTTCTTGCAATGTGTTATAAATTCAATTTTTCTATACTGTCATTTCAGCAAACCTGTGATCTTGAAAATGTAAAGCCTGAAACAAAGCGCTATCTAGAGAAATCTGTTCAAGTGGGGAGAAGAAATGGACTCCATCTTCCTAAAGAAGTGCAGAAAGTAAATATGGACTATTTGTTTATAAAGCAAAGGTTGCAAACTGTTGAAGGGATAAATTCATGGTTGGTTAGCTGTACTAAGCATATATTTGAACTTCATTTGGACCCGCTGAATTACTGCTCTAATCTTAACTGATCTTACTTCCAGATCCATCCTTTAAACTTCAATCACTTGAAGGTTTTTAAAGTAACCTGCTAGATATCCATGGTACACAGTAGATAGAGGTGTCTGCATCACCTCATAGTCTTGAGACTAAAAGAAGCCTAGCTAAAAAAGTTTTATTATATAAAATGATTAGAGAGAATGTCTTAATTAGACTACTAGGGAAGAGACCTCTCATAAAATGTTACTAGTAAGTCCGCATTTCTATTCAAAAGTATGTGTAACTATTGCAAACACACAGCTACACTAGTTTCAGTTAATTGATGTTGTAAAATGTGTCCAAGATTTTAGCATTTTACCTGAAAAAAAATCAAAGTAGGTTAGAGGATCAAACAAGCTGCTCTGAGAATTTTTCTTCGTTAAGGTAGAACTGACTTAGAAAGCAATTGTCACTTCAGAAAATCAGGAAGTAAAATTGCCAACATCTGAGATGCTGTAGCACCCTTAATGGGAAGGGAGCAACCAAGATTCGTGTGGTTAAAAGGAACAACAAAATCGGAAGGTCTACAAAACCTTACAAACTTTTAATAGTGAATTATATACTTAGTGTGGAAATTGGTACGCTGTTCTGGAAATGGGTGAGAGGGCTTCGGGGTCCTTTGGTGGTCTTGTTTCCCTCCTCTACAATCCAGACCTATTGCTCCTTCTCATTTCTCTGTTTGTGCTGCACTGAGCTGAGCTTATCTCCAGGAGGTAGATCAAAGCCCTTTGTCCCAGAAAAGTGCTGTCCTGTCTCTGCATGGCCCCTTGTCCAGTCACATCTTGTTCTTTCTCACAGCGTTATTGCCAGCAGTCCTTGGCTGTTGTTACCTACAGTCCTTGGCTGGTGCCACAGCCACCCTGCTATTGGTGTTTGAGACAAGCACATTAGCCCTTATCTTGTGGGATTCTACAGATACCAACATGGTTATCTTCAAATTCTGAGTGATATTTCTGACTATATTATGACCTTTATTTCTGACTGTTGAATAGGCTTAACCCTTTGTAGAAAATAATCAGTCTTCATCCACATCCTTATGCTAGTGAAAACATTTTGGTTTGTATTTTTGTGTAACTGATGCCTCTGAAAGTATTTTAAAATTCTTTAGTGACAATAGTTGAATTATATTTAGTTTTTTATTTCGTATGCATTCTCTTACTGGTAACTACTATGTTTATTTGAACTTGAAAATAACATGTAGAAACTTGATATATTAGAAAATGTTTCAGAAATATGACTATCAGGGTTTTAAAATAGGTTTTGGAATGGGTTTGTGTTGTGAGAGCAGCCTCTTCTTTCTGTCATACCGTACCTGTACAATTCCAAAGCAGCGTTTTTGAGTGAGTTGCATGCTTTTTTACTCCCTTCATTCTCATTGATTTCAGTGGGTATTTTTACACTTAGAATTGTAATTTAGCTGCTCAAATAAAAGAAAATAATTGAATATTAGCACATGAAATTGTTTAATGAATGTGTTTAATCTCTTCAGTCCTCTCAGCTGAGTTTAAAATGTTGGAGTGATAGCCCTTAGCAACAATATTGCTCAGGACCAAACAAAACATAAAAGGAAGATGGACAGGGTGTGAATTATGAAGCTACCTGCAGTGTGTTATTTGCTCAGTAGTGGTATTTACTGTTGGTTAAGTAGAGAGCCTATGTGAAAAATAATGAAATGTTATTCATGTGGAGGATAAAAATTGCCAACTTTGATTTTTGTTTTTCCACTAAGTTCAGTTTATACCCAACACAGGAAATAAAGACAATGAAGAAAAAATTGAATGAGCTGTGTATAGACTTTAACAAAAACCTGAATGAGGAAAACACATTTCTTGTATTTTCTAAGGAAGAACTTGGTGAGTAGGATGCTTGCTGTTTCTTTTTTTTCAACTTTCCAGTTTTATTGGAGTAACTGGTTTTTGCCCCATGTGTGATGGTTAGATCAAGTGAAATTCAGACTCTTTCCCAGTCTTTGCTGTTTCCTTTTTAGTCCTTCTCCAGAATCAATTCAGTTATCTTTTGCAGGTGTTCATGATGTCTTCATACAATTGCGCTTCCTGAGGTTTTTGCCTTGCATCAAGTTAGAATGTTGGTCCTACTTCCTTTAGCATAACTTTACTCTGTTCCTTTTCTCAGTTATCATCAAGCAATCCCCTGTGTAATTATTGGAAAAGCTTTTTTTCCAATAATTACAATAATTTTCAATATTGCAGGAAAGGTCCTGCAATAAAGTTTAAACCAAGCCAGAGATTTCATGTGACGGAGAACTTGGAGATTCATTATCTGAAGGGCATCACATAAAATGTTCTCTAATAACAGATTTTTTATGTTCAGTTTTTATCTTGTGGCCTTACATGTATTTCTCTTTTGCTCTCAGGTGTTTCCAAATTTTATTTTGCTTGGTGGAATTTGAAAAAGTTTTAGTAAACAGTTTTTAAAAGAGAGGTATATTTCTGTGGACATTTCTGATGTCAAAGTAGATTGTAGCAAAACAAATGCAGTAGTCTCACAAAAACAGTGAGGAGTAGATAATTTTGGTAAACATAGTTTATTAAATTATATTCTATAGGTGGCCTTCCTGATGACTTTATTAACAGTTTAGAGAAGACTGAGAATGACAAATATAAAATTACCCTAAAGTATCCCCACTATTTTCCTGTTATGAAGAAGTGCTGCATTTCAGAAACCAGGAGAAAAATGGAATCTGCCTTTAACTCAAGATGCAAAGAGGTATGACGTATACTGGCTGTTCTACAGTGTATTGACAGAGTTGAAAAAGGGAGCTAGACGTTCAAATGCTATGGTTGAGTTTTGCACATTGTATTTTGAAATCAAAATGAAAGAGTGGGATCTTTAACAGTGCCTTGCTCCAATTTATACTGATGTCCTGAGACCTTAGAAGTTGACAGTTTGCCTCTCTGTGCATATTTGTATGTATCTTAATGTTCGAGTGGTTCTGTTAATAGAAGTGGGATTTTGCTCTTCTGTGAAATTTCCCTACAGTGTTCTACAGATGCTTAGTAACACTTTCCTGACAGAAAATGATGTCTGATTGTGGCTTCTGTAGTCCTTTGGGATTCTTTAGAATAGAACAGGTTTTAATTATAAATACAGATCATTAAATGTGAAATTAACAGATTGCATATGTGCACAACTAGACAGGTACAAAATTAAAAAAGCATTTAAGGATAGAGGATATATCATTCAGACAATTGTATCAACCATGCATTGGAGAACAATAGCAGAGTTGAGCTTTTGTGCTTGAAATACTTGGAAATGTGATGAGTACAAGGTAAGATAAAATGGCACCAGGAACTGAACACTTTGCAAGTCAACAAGATGAAGAGATTTAATGATGAAACTGTGAGACAGTCTTTGAATCTAGTGTTTGTTTTTTTTTCCCTGACAAATCTCACTTTTCCAGAACTAGAGGTTTACATGGTTATGTTTTCAGGTTCTTATGGACTCTACAACATTTAGGCCAAGGTCTGGGGTTTTCTGTTTCACATCTCTCTCTGACTGCTATTGTTATAGAGGCAAAAGAAGAAAATTTGCAAACTAGCTTTGAATGTTGGCACAGTAGATTAGCAATATGTTTTCATCACTACCAAGCAATTAAGCCTGCTGTCAGCAATTTCCTTATTGTCTTTCACATGAAAATGATTGATAAAGGAAATAAATTCACAACCTAAAAGGAAAAGGTTTATATTTTGATTAATTAAAAAAGGTAAGTTGTTATAATAAGAAGCGTAACGAATGAGGTCAACTAGAAAATCAGCTGCCTGCAAGCACTGAGAAAAAATATTCCAAGAATCTAGTTAAATTTAGGTTCTTTTATATTTTAATGTGAAAGTGTTTCATTTGAAGTATTTTCTATTCCATAGGATTACAGATATTATTGAGATAATTGTTATGTTAACGTATTTTCTGGTTTCATTTTACAAATTTGCCTGCTTTCTTTTTTAGGAGAACACAAAAATTCTGCAGCAGTTGCTCCCACTAAGGGCAAAAGTAGCAGAGCTTCTTGGTTATAATACACATGCCAACTTTGTCCTGGAGGTAAACACTGCAAAGAGCACAGATAATGTTACAACCTTCTTAGGTTTGTTGATATTTATAAGCAATACTTGTATATTTAATGTAGTAACATGTTCCTTCAGTCAAGATGAATTTAAATACATAAGTGGGTCACTGTGTCCATGAAGTTTAGCCAGAAAAGGAACTCTGCTGCCTCTGTTTTGGCATATGTACTTTTTAGATCATAACTGTACAAATGAAGTTGTTCCAAATCAAGAAGCACAAGGCAAATTCTGAGAATAACTGCTTTGTGACAGTCAGTATAAGCAAGTAGTTAGGCCTTTCTCTGCCCCTGAACGCAAAGAATTTAGAACCAGAGTAACATGTGCAGCTTAAGCAATTGTATCAGTTCAAGAGGCTGCATCAGAAGTGCAGCTTTTTTTTCCAAAGTCTTTGTGCATCTGTAGCCTTGATGTCTTTTTCTGATGCAGCTGCATTAAGTATAACAAAAATTTACTCTATGAGATGATGCAACATCTCATAAGCTGAATTAAAAAATTATATCTGGAGTGATGGATTAAATCTGGAATTCAAAAGCCCTGTAATGGAATTTGATCTGAAAAGAGGTATCTTGAAACTTTTAAACATAGCAGTTTATGAAGGAATTTAGAGTCATCCTGTTGATGTCAGTGGGCTCTTGGATGTAGAATTAACCTCTGCTTTCTGGTAGCTCCACTGAATAGTATGCATTCTTTTTTTACTGTGTCCTAACACCACTTAGGAGTGTATATTGAGGTATCATACAAGTAACCCCCTCAAATAAATTAGTACAAAAATAAGGTACGTTTGCTGATAGCGGGGGTTTTGTTTTTATGCTTCTATAAAGAGGTTCAGATGCTTCTCTTTCTAAATCCATAATACTGTTGCATTTCTCCTGAAATGCTACTTCATAAGATCAGATCCATATTTGGCAATACCAGTTTTCAATATGCTTGACAATTAATGAATACTTGCTTTGATTTATTATTAAATGTTAGGGTTTATAAGTGTACTTGAAGTATTTTAGACTTTTCTTGTCCATTATATTATTGTAATACTGTGTTTTTAATTTATTTTGAAGCTGACACACATAAGTTAGCAGCTGTTTTTTTACAGTATGAGATCAGATACTTTTCTATTCATAAATATCATGCTTCATGGTAATTCTCACAGAGGGAGAATATACATCAAATTAATTGCCACTTTTTATTTAGTTCTTTTGATATAGTCTCAGGTACAAGCATGACAGTGTGTTTTGCTCTGCTTTGTTCCTATCCATGTTTTAAATCAAATGCTTATAAGGTATCTTGCATCTAGGAAGAATAGCATTCTCTCCTATGACTTATTCTGAATTTAGCACAGTAAAGCTGCAAGCAGTATTTCTATCATGTGACTGCATTTAGTGCATAACAGTCTTCTTAAGAACAGGAGTGGCAAGTCCTAAATTTTACATTCTTAAGTATCAACAATGAATATTATGTGAACTCTTAATGAAGAAAAAAAGTTCTGATAAAACCAGAAATACTTATAAGAGAATAAGTACTTAATGCACTGTATGGAAGTGTCAGTAAGCTTCAATATTTTATATTCAATATGTCTGCATCATAGTGCTGTGATGCCTTCTTGTCCAAGGAAAGTATATTGGGAAAAACTTGAATCATAGACTTTAATATCCAGAAGATATTAGAAACTAATGTAGAAACCAGCCATCCTATAGGCAAGAATTCTTGGGTTTTTTATAGTACTTTAGCTAGGAGTATTGAATTTTGTGTTGCACTTCTTTTCAGTAACTGACAGTAGTTGTAGTCTTTGTTGCCGAAGAAATGTATGAGGAATACTGAGATTATATGCAGTAAAATCAAAGCATAAATATCTGGTGTTACTTTTCATTTATGACGACTTGGAAAAAGTCTAAATTCACCAAAACCCTTCACACTGCTCTTAGGCTTACGTGGAATACTGCATCATTTATAGCATGCCTGCAATTAAGACTTCTAGGACAAGAAAACAGATGTTGCTTGTTGTTGGTGAATGAATGGAAAACACACACTTCAGGAGTATGTGCTTCAAGTGTTGAGTGAGTTTTATAGTAATAGATAAGAAACATGGAAGTTGACTCCAAGGCAATCTTTCTTTCAGATGATTTGAGTAAAAAACTAAAGCCTTTGGCTGAAGAAGAAAGACAGTTCATTCTAGATCTGAAGAAGAAGGAATGTAAAGAAAGAAACTTTGATTTTGACGGAAGAATCAATGCATGGGATCTTCATTATTATATGGATAAAACTGAAGAGCTAAAGTATTCCGTAGATCAAGAAAAACTGAAGGAATACTTCCCAATTGAGGCTGTTACAGAAGGCTTACTGAATATTTACCAGAAGCTGCTGGGACTTGAATTTGAGCAAACAGAAAGTGCTCATGTTTGGCATGACAGTGTTACTCTTTATACAGTAAAGGATAAAGCAACAGGAGAAATGCTAGGGCAGTTCTATTTGGATCTTTACCCCAGGTAATGACTTTGTGTTTTGCTTACATGTTTAAAATAGAATTTATTTTAATAGGTTGCTGCTTGTTTAGCTAAAACTAAATGCATTTGGAAGTAAATATCTGTTCCACTGACAAGATTAATACTGTGTTCATTGCGTTGCCCTCTCAACTGTGTTCAGATTTTTTTACACTTTTTTTAAAGTATTTCCATATTTCTTGCTTATATTCATTTTATCAAGCATTGTTTCTTCATTCATACATTTGGTAGTACTGCTCTCTAGTCAGTTGTCGATAATTTTTTGCATCTCTGATCTTTTCTCATTCCTAGCTTACTACTGGGTTTTAATTTCCATTTCTGCTGAAGTGTTACTGCAGCCTGCTCAGATAAATTAGTTTTCTGTCTGCTAAGACGTCCTAATTTCTCCCAGTTCTTCTTTACACTTTACATGTTTCTACCGTGTTGTCCAGACTGCTCATCATATAGATCAATATCAATAATAGATTTCTGTTGAACAAATACTCAGATTTACTTCTGTGTTGATCTCTGTAGCTCTCCAGCTGTCTTTGTAGCTATTTAAAGTATTATCTGTGTTTTGTTGATTAGGTGACTAGACTGGTTTGACAGGATTTATTCTGAGCTAGTCCTTTTTGGCTATTTGTCGCTGGTTTTTTGTTTGCTGTGGTGTAGGGTTTTTTAGATTAGAATTTTGCATTTTATAAATTTGCTGACATTCTTTTTTAATGTAAGGTGATTTAAGGTTTTCTGGCCTAAGAAAACTAGATTACTCAATAGATATAGTAGTACATAAATTTTTCTTTTTATGGAAACATACCTGTCTCTATCACCTGTTCACCTGCTTCCACCTTTATGTATATCATGTGAATTGCTGAAGGTGTGTGTCAGAAAGACTCCTCTTAATCTGTGTAGTTAACTGAATAGTTCAGGGCAAAAATTTCAAAATACTTTTTCTTTAAATTCTTGCATCACAGTGAAAATGTATTGTACTGTGTTCTTTTATCTCCTTTAATTAAAAAAAATTCCATCAGAGAACGGAACCCAGGTTTCTCCTGTTGCAGTGGCAGTTTAAAACACAGCTGGCATCTGAAGTATATATACTTTCAGCATTCAGGTTCTTGTAAATGCTGCTGGCAATCTTGAAATACTGTGATTTCAGTATGAGAGTAGAAGGGGCTTTTTTTCCCCTTCTGCTCTTAACTTACTAAGTCTTAGAAGTCGTGAAAATATGTACATTTTTTGTGTAAAACTTTGTGTAGAGACACTGACTGTGCCTGTTCTTGAATAGGACATTCTGGTAAGCAGGCTTGTGGTTTGAAGATAGTGTTTGATATATTTTCTTACACAGAGAGGGGAAGTATGGGCATGCAGCCTGCTTTGGTCTACAACCCGGCTGTCTTCTCTCTGATGGCAGCAGATTGATGTCTGTAGCTGCTCTGGTAACCAACTTCACAAAGCCAACATCAGATCGTCCATCATTGCTGCGACATGATGAAGTAAAGACTTACTTCCATGAATTTGGTCATGTAATGCATCAGATATGTGCACAGGTTAGTGATGTTTCTATTCCAGTGTAAGACTTACTTCTTTCTCCACTGCCTCAAAGCAGGGTATAGTTCTGTTTTGGTGGTTTCTAATTTTGGTAAAGCACGCATGCAGAGTTCGGGTTATTTTTTTGAAGTATCAAGTTGGTTTTTGTTTTAATATTTATGTAAAACTGAAGCAATAAATACACCTTCTTTTGAAAAACATTTTTGTGGGAACATGTACTTTCACATTTGCATTGTGCAGGAGTGTATTTACTCATCACAGGTACAGAAAAAATGAAGAAGATGCTCAGTCATGGCTTTGTTCAGATGGCTTTTTATTACTTCTAGTTTTGTTGAGGTATGGTATTAGAAACAAAAAAAGGTTGCTATACCTAGGAATGAAAATAATTTCTGAAGCTAAATGACCTCCAGGATTTTGGCATTTAGTACTGTTGAGACCTATCCCTTTTGCCATTGCAAGCAAAAAACAGGTCTTGCCTAAGCTATTTTTTTTTTCCTATCTGTCAGGTTAGGTTTATTGCAGTACCAGAAGGAACTGTAGGTAGTTTCTGATTTTCCATCAAGGTACCAGTAAAGTTGTAAAATTTCTGTTGTCATTTTTGCTTACATGTAAAATTGATACTGCTAAATGATAAATTTATTAGCCCAATGAAAATTTTATATTTCAAAAAGAGGTGGTGTCAGTATTCACGCACTAAAAAATTCACATAGTTATCTACAAACTCAGATTTTGTGTAGCACTTCCTTCATCTTCTGTGTAAACAAATACAGAATGAGAAAGACAAGAAAAAATGACCCAGATTAGATTTTAATTCTTGACTATTAATCTGGAGACTGGGACTGCAAAATAAAGAAACAACGTCATCACAGAAATCCATATATAAAATCCATATATTAAATCCAGAGTTAAAACGTAGGTAGACTTGCTTAAATATTTTTGAATCAGCTTAATGGTAAATATATAATTATTATTTTATCATCTTCACCCTGTGGTAAGTGTTTCTGATATCAAAAACTGAGGAATAAAACCTAGGTGATATAGAAGGTGTTTATAAGTGTAACACATTTGGCATTGGCATAAAAGAGTACAAAACTGATTGCAACATTTTGACAATGAGGATGTGCCCCGGTGTTTTTCAACCTTTCAGGTTGTCTTTTCAGAGAGTTTCAATGAATATGTACGTGAGTTGCTCCAGAATTGCACATAAATCAGAGAGGCCTGCTTTCCAGTCGTCCCTCACACTGCTCTGTTGTTTTCTGTGTGCCCAGCTGCCATGCTCACTTCTCCTGTATTGTACGTAAATAGCTATTTGCATGTGTGCAAACTTGCTAGTGCCGAATAAGAACATCCTGTCCTCTGGAATTCATGTGTACAAAGCACTGTCTTGTTTCATATGATGATTTGTTTAAGCATGTTAAGATTTGTCAGTTAAATGCTAGGCAAGGATGAGACTGGGAAGGATTTGTGAGATGCTGTAAAGGTCTGATATTCTATTAGTACACTGGAAAAGTGAGATATACTGTTGGAGAGTGAGGTCAGGGCAGGGAGGTAATTTGCTCGTGTTCAGGAAGGAGAGCTCTTTAAGTAACTTGTACCAAATGCCTTGATTTTTTTTTTGTGTGGTGCACCAAGTGTGGTGCACTTGGATATGAGTAAATGAAGATAACTGAAGGCCACTTGCTTTTTGGTCTAGCCACTTTTATCACCTTGATTCTATTCTTCCCTGAAGCTGGTGCTTCCTACCTTCAGAGCTGCTATTCAGCAAGGACAGTTAAGAAGGGCCAGCCTACACCTATGGATTTGAGCGGCCTGCAAGAGTAGATGAAAGTTTTACTCTTTTTGTGTTGCTCTTCACAAGACATGAGAAGAAGACACATGCATGTGACAGATGTCAGTTCAAGGTTATGTCCTGTATTATACATGCTTTTTTTGGTAACTGTCCTGGTTTGGAAGACAGGTGTCTGCTAAGGAAAAAACCTCCCTTAAAATTAAAAGGAATAATGTAAACTATCTCCCTCCAAATTATTATAATTTTGAAACTATAATATAAGGGGCTCTCGGGCAAAGATATGGGGATAGGAATAACAGTTCTTTACTAGTATGTGGAACAAGGCAAACAAACAACAATAACCACAGCATTAACAACAAACCAGAAACAGGGGCCCTGTGGCAGCCTTCTTGGCCGAGATGGGGAAGAATGGAGGAGAGGCAGTGCCTCACAAACCCCTCAGCTGGCGCTCAGTCCCGGAGCTCCTGCAGGGCTCTGAGGAAAACACCTCGCTGGAACGGCAGGGATGGGCAGAAAGCGCCGGGCNAAACACCTCGCTGGAACGGCAGGGATGGGCAGAAAGCGCCGGGCTGGTGGAGGAGATGGATCAGCAGCTCCACGGGGGCGAGTGGTGCTGCCCCAGGTCCCGGTGGGACAGGGGTGTGAGACCCACAAACGAAGAAACATCTGGGAGGTGCCGAATTCCTCTCCCCCAACAAAAACAGCTCCGAGAGTGTGTGCTGCTCTCTAGCCGCAGAAAAATTCACCTAGCTTCTAAACTGCCCCCGCCCTCTCTTCTTCCTGCCCCCACCCCTTCCCCCCTTGGGCCCAGCTGAATTCTTTGTCTTTCTTAAGCACCCAATAAATACCAGTAGTCAGGTTTCTTGTCAGCTAATGTGGAAAAATTCCATAGGTGAGAAGGAACAAAAGGAAGGCCACCTAACCCCCAACATTAACCCTGCAACAAACTAAATTTAAAACGCCTGTAATCCTGTAAGGATCTATTTCCCAGTGGAGGATGGATACCAACAACTCTTAAGAGAGGACAACTGAGAATTCTTTTTCTTTTAGCACGCTTAAAACGTTTAGTTAGTATCTTAATGAAAAAGGAAAATAAAATGGGCTGGCAAGAGGAGGTAGACTCATTAAAAGACAAAGGGTGAGTGATGGTAGGAATACTCTGCAGAGAGATGTGGACAGACCAGTTGCATAAGGTTCCACAAGACCCAGTGCTGGGTCCTGCCCTTGGGTCACAGCAACCCCAGGCAGTGCCACAGGCTGGGACAGAGTGGCTGGGAAGCTGCCCAGAGGAAAAGGAGCTGGGGGTGCTGGTGACAGCAGCTGAACATGAGCCAGCAGTGCCCAGGTGGCCAAGAAGGCCAATGGCATCCTGGCCTGTCCCAGCAATAGTGTGGCCAGCAGGAGCAGGGCAGGGATTGTCCCCCTGTGCTGGGCACTGGTGAGGCCACGCCTCAGATCTTGTGTCCGGTTCTGGGCCCTCAGGTCAGGAAGGGCACTGAGGTGATGGAGTCCAGAGACGGGCAATGGAGCTGGGGAAGGGTGTGGAGCAGAAGTCCTGTGAGAAGCAGCTGAGGGAGCTCAGGGTATTCAGCCTGGAGAAAAGGAGGCTGGGAGGACTTTATTGGTCTTTACAACTGCCTGAAAAGGGGTTGTAACCAGATGGGGGGCCAGCTTCTTCTCCCAGTCAAGAGGAAATGTCTCAAGTTGCACCTGGGAAGGTTTAGATAGGATATTAGTAAAATTTTTTTTCTCTGAAAGTGTTGTAAATCTTTGAGATGATCTGTCCAGGGAAATGGTGGAAATTAAAATAATGTCTGGATGTGGTACTTGAGAACATAGGTTAACAGCTCAATGGTGAACATGGTGCTGATGCTGGGTTGGTAGTTGTACTTGATAATCTTAAAAGTATTTTCCAACCTTAATAATGTTATGATTCTATGAGACCAAATAATTTCTGTGTAGTTGAATAACTGTCTTTCAGAGGTGACTTCTTAGAAATACTTGGATTTGGAGTATATTTTAATGAAGATTCTTAAGTGCACAAACTTTTCTTCAAAATTGGTATTCATTAAACACGAAGTTATTGCTGATACTAAATTTAAAAAAATTTAAAAGTTCTAATTTGCTTGGCTTCCAGAAAAAAGATTCTTTTATCAAAATGTCAGATTTGAAAACCTTTTATGGTTAAGGTTGCTAGGATTTATATATTTCAGTCCATCTAAAAACTTGTGCTATATATTAACCACATATTACAAATGACGACAAATAGAGCAAAGCTTAATAGAATGAGTTGGTTAAGTAATGTCTGTGAATCAGTCTGTGGTAGACTGCAGTACAATAAACTTTTTAAAGTTCTTAGTTGGAGTTTATTATTTTACTTTGGGGTAATACAACAAAAATCTATACATTGTCACAAGACAGCATGAAAGCATTTGTATTGCAGTCATAACCTATAAGGTAAAAATCAATAATACTAAAAAAATAGAAGTACTGTTCAATACCAGTAGATAATGCACTATATATAACTACTGAGTACTCTGCTTTATTCCTTGATAGTAGTCTTATTATAGTAGATTATTTAGTAGTCTTATTATAGTAGATTTTTATCTCCTTTCTTTGAATTTAATTTTGAATTAGTACTATTATTATTGGTCTGTTCAAATTATTCCTTTTCCTGTGGTTTAAACTGAAATTTTGACATCTGTAATGTTACATTCTGCTAAAAACCTTGGCTTCTGTTTTAATTTAATTCAAAGGCTTTTTTTTCCTAGACTGATTTTGCAAGGTTTAGTGGAACTAATGTGGAAACAGACTTTGTAGAGGTACCTTCACAAATGTTTGAGAACTGGGTATGGGAAAAAGAGCCACTACAACAGATGTCAAGACATTATAAAGATGCAACCCATGTTGGAAACAAGCTCCTGGAGAAACTTGCTGCCTCTCGACTTGCTAATACAGGTATCTCTCCGCCTTTTCTCCCCACAGTATATGTATAAAAATATATAATATAAAAAACTGACAAACATAACAAGCCTATTAAATTTCTTCTGTGTGACATTTACCACTGTCTTCCTGGGTTTATTTGTCCCCACTACAAAAGGCTATGATGGCAGATAGAACTCTTTGCAGGAACAGCAGCAGCTCTGATTTTTCAGGCCACCTACAAAATACCTTTTCTCTCAATGTAAAATTTATACCTATAATCTTTTTTCATTTCAAATTGGTGGTATGCGTAGGGATGGCTAGTCTATTATAGTCTGGTGTGGTTTTTGTGGGTTTTTAAATCTTGTATGTACTCCAGAACAGGCACTGTGCAAGACATAGTATACTTACGTGTATCGTCTGTATTTGATTTGCATGCGGCACTTAACAGATATGAAAGTCATTTGCAAATTTACTGAGCAGACATAACAAATCCCAGACAGCATTGTTGTAGACCATATGCATATCTCCAAACTAAGATTGTAATCTCACATCATTACCTATCATGTCATTATTATTCTATCACTCCCAACTCTTTATTCTCATAGTCAGAGCTTTCCATTTATGGTACCAGTTTGTCATTAGGCTACTCATGTTTATTTCATACTGCTTTCCTTTCCTGAACAAGAAGTCTTTGTCCTTGCATGGACTCTAGTCTTGCACAGACTCTAGCTACATAAGCATTTTGCCTGACTAAAGGTTCATATCTTGTAGCGTCTTAAAAAAAGCTTAAATTAAAATTTGCGTTTTAAATATCTGCTTTATTTTAGTTGTGATCTATGAGGAGAGTAATACTTAAGAAGACGGAGCTTAGCATTATAATTCCTTTATTAAAACAATGCTTCTCAACCCTTTGTGAGTGGAGTAATTCAGTTAGAAATTACATAAATCCAAAATTCTAATAATTGAGTATGCGTGTTGAGATCTTTGAAGGAAAGATGCAAATAAAACTCCAGCTGTTTTGATACTGGTTAATTAAATGTATTTACCCAATTAGGACTTCTAACCCTCCGTCAGATTGTTTTGAGCAAAGTTGACCAGGCACTGCATACAAAGCTGTCTGTTGACCCAGAAGATGAATATGCTAAATACTGTGTGGAGATTCTAGGAATTCCTGCCACCCCAGGTATGTCAGTTTGAAGATTATATACAGCATGCCCAAATGGTTCGATTTAACATGCCCTTCTTCCTCAATAATGCTTGGCATACAAAAAACAGAGTTGTTTATGGAATAATCTAGGAACCTGAAATAATTATTTTTAAATTTAGTATGATCTTAATGATCTATTCTGAAGGAAGACTCAGGTAAATGTAAAATTTAGCCTTTTGCAAGATATTTTTTAGAGTGACATGATGCGAATTCCACTTTAGGTAGCAATTTCATCTCTGTGTTGGATGTACAGGTAGCATAAAATGGGAAATTGAATTCCTTTGTTTTCAACAGACTATGTTCAATAATTTGAGGAGTACTCAGACACTTTATGCTGAAAGTTTCAAAGAAATGGATATAAATTCCTTATTAATTTATTGTTGAAGTACTGTATGCATCAAAGAAATAGCTGTATTTAATTTAAACAAGTTGATGTTAATCTACTTTTCAAGGAACAAACATGCCAGCTACTTTTGGACATTTGGCAGGCGGTTATGATGGTCAATACTATGGATACCTATGGAGTGAAGTGTTTTCTATGGATATCTTTTATAGCTGCTTTAAGCAAGAAGGAATAATGAATCCAAAGGTAGGTGATGAATACTTTTTAATAAACTCTTTCTGTTGCACTTTGTCTCTGAATTTGCATTTATTGTCATTATGATCCCTAAGTATAATGTCTCAAATACTACTTCTGTACCTGTCGAGTTCAGATCAGTAACAAAAAAGGTATAAAAGTAACTTTAAGAAAACCATCTTAAAATTTCCAAGAGCACTTGGATTTTAATACAATACTTACCTACTCTAATACTATCACCATATATTTAATACTGCACTACTTTTGAGATATTGTGTTGCCTTGTCTAATGCCTTCCTCTGTAGTTTTAGAATGAAAAAAACTTTCCTCCATTGCAAGATGCATATTCATCTGCTCTGAAACTTGTATGACAGTGGTGCTCTGTTTCTTTTACATTTCCATTACATTCTGTGTAACTCAACTATGCAGTCCTTTTATGTAGTTTCTATTTAGAAACTGAATTTATTTCTGTCACAGCACAGAATAAATGTGAAAGTTACTTCCTCTTCAGTTCAAATCCCAGGTCCATTTTGAACTACAAATCATTCAGAGGTTCTAGATTTAGTGTGTCTTTTTTCCCTAGAGTAATTCTTCAGCCTTTTCTGCCTCAGCAGAAAAAAAGGATAATTAGTAGTCCGGCCATTTCTAGCAATGGTTTTCAGAGATTGTAGTATTGGACTTGAGGTGCTGCAGATGAGATAGGTGAGCTCTCTAATGGGAAAGACTTTTTGGGTTTTCCCTGATCTTCTTAACTGTGTTCTTGATTCAGCTGCCAGCAACAGTTCTTGCTTTCAATAAAAGTATACAAGAGAGAAATAAAGGAAAGAGTTGAAAATGCATTACTGTCCTTTTCCTCTCCTGGGATTTGCCTTTTTTCCTGCCTCTACTTAGCACAGCAACTGGAACTTCTAGAACTGTTCATCCCTCTACAGAATGGAGACAGTAAACAAGATTAGATTTTGATCTAGACAAGGAAAGGGAGTTGAAAGAATAAATGGGGTAGGACTGTGAAACTGAGGCAGTGAGGCCAACAAAACCCAAAAGAGATTTTATGAAGAAAAGCAGCCAATTTCACAGTTTGAGAGAAGAAGTGACAGGGTTACGAGGTTAAGACTGACCTCGAAGGGATAGGGATTCCTGACAGGTACATATGAGAATAAGCATACCTGCTTATTCACTGGGAATCTCGTCAGTTGAATGTGTAAATAAAATAACTTTTAATGAAATGTTGTTCATGTGGATCTTAAAAATGGTATTTCAGGAGGGTTCAGACTTGCTGGCTTTTATAACTGCTAGCATTTGGGAAAGATGGTTAAGGGTGCTGATGCCAAGCTTGTGGAACTTTGTGTCAGTTTTTTGTTCTGACACGTCAACATCCCTCCGGTACCATCACACTTTTTTTCCATCAGTTTTACTCTTTAGTCTCAAAGTCTGTTTCGAGTGAATGTATAGTCAAAACCCTAAGCTATAGTTTGGCAAAATTGCTCTGTTACCTTTATTTCTCCTTAGAGATGTCTTTTATTCTGATTTTTTGTGAGAATTTCTATTTTCTTTGCCGGCATATGGGAGGCTTTGAGAATAAATTAATTATGATAAACATGAATATTTTTGTGGAACAGCTGGAAGACAGCTAGTGCCTCTGTTATTGTGAAGGCTGTTATCCAGGTGAAGAAGTGAGACAGAAAAGTGATTATTTATGTGTTATTATTTACTCACTCTCTGGCATATGTGCACACAAACACTTTGGGTGAATGCTGATATAACTTCAGGATAGCTGTGGGGATTTTTTCTCTCCTTCTTCAATGCTATTTTTTCAAATTAGTTCTGTTTTAACCCAGATAAATGTGATAGCATCCCACAGGATGGCACAGACTATTTTTATAAACAAATACTAGATACCAGTATGTTTTTTGTAGTTCATTATATCATTCTTGTACTTCATTATATCTAGATCTGTCTTCAGAAAAGCAGAAAAGGAAAATGGTTAAGGTATTATGACTAGGCCTGATAGAAATTTGGCTTACTTCCTCATTTTTGATTTAAACCTCTCCTCCTGTTTTGAGCAACAGTTATAGAACCTAATTTCAGAGACTGAAAGTATTAAAATTGTTCCATAAACAATTAACTCTAACTTAATTGGTAGCCAAATTCCTCAATTCTTGCACATTATCTGAACTCCTTAGAACTGAGCAGTATTCTGGCTCTGAAGGGACAACATCATAGACTCAAGTCTGCTCCAAAAATACTTGTAATCTACAGGGAACAATATATTCATTTGCTGCTGATGTTCAGCAAATTAAAAAAAATAGTGAAGTGTGACCAACACTTCGGTCGTTTTTTTTAACTTATTATTTACATTTATTTTATTTTAGATTTTTCCAGCTGTAATTCAGACACTGAAAATGGTAGTTCAATTAAGTCATAGAAGCCCATCACCTAAAAGCACCTTTGCTTGTTTTTACAGTACAGTCATGTCTTGGTTTTAAAGACAGGTGTCCACCAAGGAAGGCAAGAACCTCCCTTGGAAT
>VWYI01026889.1:256-29932 GCA_013399455.1 Anthoscopus minutus
TGATTTGGATATGTAGAAAGGAGTTTAGTGAGTAACTTCAGTGCATTGATAAAAGGCACAAAAGATCTGAAATGCAAACAAGTCTGTTTTTCTAAAATGAAAAAAAAAACATCAGTAAGTTATCTCTCCAGCACAGGAAGTGTAAAAACAATAATAAAGAAAGAAACATTTTCCAGGGGAGACTCACAGCACTCTCTGAGAAACAGAATCCATCAATGCATCTGTGTAGGAAATGCAGCAACTACATCTCCCCTTTGCTGTATGGACATTACAGCTGTCCTATTCCATCATCATCAGGAGCACAAAGGTAAAGTTTTTCCCTGACCTTTTTCCTTTGATAATCATAAAGCTTTATTTTGCTTCAAGAAATCAGAAAAATACTGAGCACTTTGAAACTATGTTCTTACCAGATCTCCGGATATGCACAGATGGCAATGTAATAGTCTCATTAGTTAAAATCAGTAGGAACAAAGCATCTCAGAGCTGACTGTGAGAAAAGCTATTACAAACAGGGTCTGAAGTGATTTCTGAAGAGGAGACAAATGCCTCTGCCATCTGCAGAAATACAGAGAAGAGGGAAGTTTAAAATCCTCTCTCTTTAAACACAATTTCTACAACTCTTATTCACTATGTATTAAATGACTGGCTGAGAGACACTGTTTTCACAGTGGAAAGCAAACCCCTGAGTTACTGTCACAGAGTAAGTATTGAAAGATAGAGCACAGAAAGCAGCTGAAGTCAAACAGAGAGAGGAAATATTTTTTATAAAAGAAAGCAGAAGAATAAAAACAATGGAATACTGAAGGGGAAAGACCAAAGACCAGGAGATAGAGTGTGTTGGGGAGAGATCCTAAAGAAGTGCAGAGGAGCACAGTGAATGAACTATTGAGATCTTTGCTTCTCCTCACTATGATTGTTATCTCTGTGTTTTTATTATGGCAGAGAATCTGATCTCAGTCTCTCACCCCTAAACTTTTTTCTTTTCTCACCTGTCCACAGCGATCGCTGTCATGGAGTAGATGCTGGCGAAGACAGCTGTGATTGGGAAGAAGTTGTGGAAGCGGCAGTAAGCCTCTCCAAAGTACCACTCGCTGTGCAGTGCATAGATGAAGTTGATGAGAGTATTGAAAGCAGCCATGGAGGCATCAGAGAAGGCCAGATTCACCAGGAAGTAATTTGTCACCGTCCTCATGCGCTTGTGAGCCAGGATAATCCAGATGACAATAAGATTTCCAAAAACGGCCACTGCCACCACACCACCATAAGCCAGAGACCACAGGGCAATGCGCCAAGAAGGTTGTACAAACTGATTGGAGAAGTTGCCTGCTGAGGAGGCTACAGGAGCAGAAGCATTTGCAGCTAGTGCTTCCAGAGCCTGTCCCCAGGGATCGCCTGCTTCAGCAAGGCTCACATTCCACCTGCTGCTCATGCTCATGTTCCACTTGGCTGTGGGGTCTGAAGTCATCTTGGGTGCTCCTCTCCTCTCTTCCAGGAATGATGTACCTCTCCCACCTCCCTGTCCCAACCCTCCAAAAATCCCACCAACAGATAAGCAGAGGGAAGGAAGAAAAGGGGAAGTAAGGCAGCACAGCAGGTAATGTGAAGGAGAGCTGTCAGAAAAAAATCTTTGGCTATGCTGTTCAAACTGTTAGAAATGCTCTAACAGACATGTCAGGAGAGCTACCTCAGAGTAGAACAGTATCCTGTTTCTCCTCTGTACAGCTTGCTTTTGATTTTGCTCTAGGAGAAGGGGACTGGGAGCCAAGGCACATTTTATAGGCTTGTGAGTTCCCAGCGTCACGAAGGGAGTGGAGTGATAAGCTCCATCGGCTGGTAAGTTAACACCTCTTTGCCTCTGCTCGCCCTCCCCTTGCATTTCATTTGTTGGCAGCAGCAGGCACTTTCAGAGGCTGTGGGAAGCATCACAGGGAAAATGAATTCTCATCTCGTTTATGTTGAGAGATTTGCTTTATATTGTCTTTCTTAAAGTTTCATTATTGTGCTTCCTTTTTAAAATAGCCTTTTTGCCCTGTGTTTGTAGGGCTAATCAGCTGGCTTAGTTGAAATTCCCAGGACTGAGGCTGCCTTTTTTATTAAAGCTCTTTCGAGATGAATTTATTCCAGATCAATTCAGAGCTGCTTTTTTGGTTGCTCTCTTTTCATTTAGTATACACTTTACTTTAAACCATTCTGTTACCTACAGATTTAGAATAGTGACTCTTTTCAGACAAACAAATACATTCTGCTCCTCTCAAATTTCACTTTTCATTCTGTAATATGTAACTGATATCAAGAAACATTTATAAAGCTATTTGTGTGTCCAGGAGTTACTGATTTTTACCGAAACAGTATGCAGCCCTAAACATAGGTGTCCCTATTTATGGGCAAAATATTAGGTGTTTGTTTTCTT
The DNA here is from genome assembly GCA_013399455.1 of Anthoscopus minutus. NCBI lineage: Eukaryota > Metazoa > Chordata > Aves > Passeriformes > Paridae > Anthoscopus > Anthoscopus minutus. The sequence goes on from VWYI01026889.1 coordinate 2,667, forward strand.
TGAGTCTTTGAAAAAAAATACTTTAGTTCTTGTTTCTTATTTGCATTTATTTCACACTTAGTGTTATTATTATTTTGAGCAACCAATATTTTAATATGCAATGATTTCTATAATGGTAGAAAAGGAAAGGAGGAAATTTAACACCCGATGTTTTCTCATCCAAAATCAGTTTTCTTGTTCGTATGTTAACAACAGCTGGCATTAGGAATGCATGTTTTATGCAGGGATTGATTGCAAGAGACTTCAACTAACAAACCTTTGTTATTCAATAGGCTGCAGTCTTAAGGGAGAAAATGTGTTTTAGTGCTAATCTTTCATGTTTCAACAATTTAGTGCTACTACTTGTCATCAGCAGAGGTTTCAATTGTATCACAGCAGTGGGAGCTATTCAATGTCCCTATCAGCAATGACACATTCAGTACTTTCTAAACAAAAGCTTCAAACAAAAATCAAAGAGTCCTGTGTGCCTCTTCCTCCCTGATGTATTTACCCAGTGGAAGCAGTGCCTGCTCTTTAATTGTTAGGTCTTCGCTGCAGTTTTAACTCAAATTAATGTAATTGTGGCTGTTTCTACATGAGCTTTTACCAACTTACCCCAGCCCAAACAGCTGCCCATGTTAGGCTTTGAAGCTTTGCTGAAAACCACAGAAGCTCTGCTGTAAATCACCAGGTGCTACAGCATGTCGAGAACCCACCCATGCACTGCAGATGCTTGTAATTGTAAGGTCATGGGAGTTAATCCCACAGTTCCATTTTGAATTCTAGATCTTCCACTTGCCTCTTTGTTCTTCCTCTTCCTGGAGGCAAGCCTGCAGAAAGCCATGGTAGACAATCTCTGTGAGTTTGAGAGATGAAAAAACTCAAATGGTGATTTCAAAGAGTGAGGAACAATGGACTGACTAGTTATAGCAGAGAGTTGGCACTCAACTCCTGATTCCAGCAGCTTCACTCAAGATTTTCATATGGCTGTAAGCCAGAGAGTGCAAATCGGCCCTGTGCCCTATACCTTTTCACCTTTATGCCCAAACTAGGAACTTCAGACTTTATCCTTTTACTAAGCTGCTGGTGTGTTTTTCACATTCTCACACCAGTTGCAAAAGTGTCCCTCATGTTTCTGTTGCTTCTATCCATCTCTCCCAATCTCAGCTCTATTCCTTTTCCTTAATTTCAGCAGAGACACAGGTTCTTTATTTCTAGCACACAGTATTGACAAGTGTGCAGTAGAGTGCAAACATATAGGAGCAGAGTCCTGTAGAACACTGTGGTAACTTCCCCTGTATAGGAACATAAAGGATCTTTCTTTGAACCGCTTGTTATAGTTCATGGAATCACACTCTGGTCACATGTGTAAAGTCTGTCTCAGATTTCCCTGAAAAATGTGCAATATTCAGTAGTGCTGCAAACTAGGGGTTGGATTTTGAGTTGGAAAGCAGAAGTCTAATTTCTTGTTCTGGAATGAAGCTTGTTCTGGCTTTGTCGTGAAAAATTGTTTGCTGTTGCATGCCAAGTGTTCAGGAGAGACCATTCCCATGTGTCTTTCCCTAATCATCTATGGTGCCCCAAGGGTATTTGTTCTCAATGCATTCCTAGTCACAATGTGAAAAGACAGTACAAGGCAATGTCTCCTTTTTTAGCAAAGCATAGGTAAACGGAGTCCTTGAGACTTAGTTTAAACACAAATCAGGAAGCTTTTTGTGTTTGTGCAATGTCACCCAGGTCACCAACACAGGCGAGTCAGTTTTGCAGTGTAGAAATCAAAGTGTCATTGATTCTGTCTTCCTCTTCAGAAGTACCCTGAGGAAATAAGCCATTGCTGTAGGGAAATTTTTATACACTATGCTCTTCCCCAGTATATGAGAAGAAAAACTGTGAGGTACCATAATCATGAAAGGACAACCTAGATTTTTTTATTAATCATTTGCTCAGTAAGATGGATGATATCAGCCTGCAGCATGTATTTGAAACTGGCAGAAGAGGTGGCTGAGTATCTGGAGTTGTTTGTTTTGACAAGTGGAAAACTAAACAGCACAGGACAAATGTTGGGCAGCTGGATCAGTCTCCCATGGTGAATATTTATGACTCCTTTTGGAGATGACTGTAAAAATTTGCTAGAATAAATTCTCTGTATTGTTCTGGCTTTCATTCTCACTAAAACCACAGAGAAGTAATTTGGTACAATCAGCTGGAGCAAAACCAGATTCTTCTACATCTGAAGGGCTACAGCAAAAAAATAGAGTGATCTGCCTTGCAAAAGTTTTACTTAACTAAATAAGAAAATATGTTAGGCAGCCAGTCATTAATTGGGTTTTCTCTATAGAGGAAATTCACATATATAGTTATTGGGATACAGTGAGATGAGGTCCACTGAGAGATGTTATAAAAGGTGTTTTGTTGCATAATCAGTCTCATGGAAGGGTGAGATATTTAAGATGTTGCATTCAACACCATCCCATCAGAAGCTGTCTTAATTTTAGTTACAGCATCTTTTATAAATTTCTTAGCCAATCAGAAACTTAAACAAAGCTTACCAGTATCTTCATAAACCAGTCATTAATTGCTTTGTCTTACAAAATTCCACAGCAATGCATCTTTTTTCATACAGTCATATAATACCACAGAAACTTACATTGCTACATCTCAGGCTTCCTATTAACTCTATAACAGGTTCTATTGTTAAACTTTAAAATTTTCTGTTATCTTATTTAACATATTCATTCACTTACATAACCTTATTTCTACTTGTTTTAAACATATTTTTGCTTAAACTATGAACTTCTATTCTTACTTCATGCCTGTATAACTTTATTTTTTCTAAAGCTCCAAGATGTCTCCAATGTCTCAGGTCAAACTTTGTATGCATCTTTATCGCTGAGCCTGTATGCTTAAGGTCTTGAGAGCTTTCTGTGCTTGTATTTCCTACATACAGTGATGTCAGTTGTGCTTCTCCATCAAAATTTGTATTGATTACACATATACTGATTGAAGTTTAGTCAGCTGAAGGCCATCAGCATTGAGTTTCTCAAAGAAGTTCCACAGCAGCTTTGATGAAAACATTTGTATTAGTACCTTCTGAGTAGCATAATCTACCTGATTATGGGTGGGATGCACCTTATGCAAAGGTGTAGTACCAAAGATAAGGATCTATGATTTTTCTCAGTCTCTCATAGACAATAGAGGGTAACAGTGTTTTATTCCTGAGCTGTTTACAAATATGTGATTTCTTATGGTAGCTTTTGGCCATTCCAGCTTATGCATATTTGCAGTGGGAATGTATAATTTTCCACTCTGTAAGGCTATTACTCAATTTTAGAGTGACTTCTGGTCATTCATCTGCTATCTACTATTTCCTGATGGTCATTTGCTCTTTTGCTTTTCCACTGACTGCTACTTTGTGCTTCTGTAAAAGCATGTTGTACTTTTAAACCGTGGTTAAACTTGTCACTATTAGCAGCTTCCCATTCCCAGCTTCACAGAAACACTAGAAAATCTAAAAGAAATATCTGAAGTGTGAACAGAAAAGTAGTTATGATTGTTTTTACTTCTTCCTTTGTGTTATGTAGTTTGAAGCTATTTTTTCACAGTTCCAGCTTAAATGACTCCTACTCAGCCAGAGTGGAAGCTAAGCTTCTGACTTAACATCTTGACTAGGAGGGAGATTTAAAAGTTATTATTTTCTTAGCTATTTATGAGATTATAATTTAATCTTCTCCAGATCTTATTGTATACTTGAAGTTTTTGTTGGAAATTTTTCTTCCACTAAATTTTTCTATGAGCTATGGGAATGAGAGGCAGAGAATATCACTGTTATTACACAAGTAGGGATTTGTGGTAAAATAGCAGCCTGCATGGTAACTCTATTTAGCATAAGCAATAACTGCATCATTAAGATGCAGGACAAGGCCTGTCCTCTGTCCTTCCTTTTCTATGTAGAACAGAGGGCATTGTGAAGTTTGCTTTTAGTTTTGGATTTGCTTGCTTGATTAGGCTTAGCCTAATAACCTCTTTCCCTGCCTCCTTCCTCCAGTGCCCAGCTGGAAAAAATGATCCTTCAGCAGGAGCCTTTTTTATTCTTCAGTTTTGATATCTCCCATTCATCAGTCAGTCATGAAAAGGTTTAGCTAGGGCAGCAGAATATATGCCATTTAAGGATGCTCGGCACTGTCCTATTTATCATGGCTGTGTGCTTGCATTATACTGCTGTCATGACAGTGCCAAACCACCTATATTTTGAACAGTTTGCTTTTATTTGTATAGCTTAAAACACAGCTAGAAAACTCAGTTTGAACTTGGTTTCTGATAACTGTTTATGAATTGAAAAGTCTTATTGCTGTCACCAACTGCAAATGAATCAGTAGGATATTTAGCAGCTTCACAAACATACGAGTAAGGATGTTGCAGCAAAGGGAAAAGACCAAAACCAGAAATACAGTGTGTGACTCTTCATCGTGGCTAGAGGGGGCTGAAGAGTGAGGAAAATCAGAGCCAAAGAACTGATTAGAGACAAGTTTTCTTCTGGAATACGATGCTGAGATGCAACTTCACTGCAACTATTTTTAGAACAAAGTAAAACTCAGTGTGTCTAGAGATGAGTTATGAAAAACAAACAGTAAATAGAAATGAAGACTGTTTTGAATTTCAGATAATATTTACAAATTATTTTGTATGAGAAAACCTTTTCTTCCTCGAGGAAAGACTTCTTCAGCCCTTGAGAGTTTGATTTTCTGAACCTCCTGAAAGGCTAAATGTATGTATTTTCCACTGTCATCAGCATAGCTTATCCCTCTGTTCTCTAGCTGCTACACACAGGACATGCCTGAAGGTACTAAATTGCTGGCATGGTGAGGTGCCTGTGCCAAAATATAATTTGTAGGGCACAGTTGTTCTGTGAAAAGTAATTCTTATTCATTTGCTTTCCTGGTCAGCTAGGAAAATACATTCTACAAAGTGTGATACTAGCAATTTTTTGGAAGAAATGAAGTAGATTGATTCAAGTGGTTCTCCTACCTGACAGAAGTATATCTGGAGAGGAGGTAAAGGCAAAGTGAAACGGACCATGGTATAATAAACATTGTCTTGAGTTATTGTGATTTGTCTTGTTTTCTTCTATTATTGTTTTTCTCTTTACATTCTTTATGACAGACCTTAACACAAATTTCTCCCCACAATAGTGGGGAATCTTCACTGATACTATTTTTTTCCTAGCTGCTGTACATTCTCTGTTTTCTCTAGTGGGACCCAATTTATTTGCAATTGTAAATCCAGGCACTTCTTTTCATCTTTCTCCAACTTCTCAAGTGCCTGTCTGATGTCATAGGTGAGATGAATTAGGAACTGACTTCTATGTGTGCACTGAATAAGTTTGTCCGTGTTCTTATTTTAAATTGCTTTAATAACTTTTTTAAAAGTTACATTTAAGAACAGAATTATACATAAGCCAAATGTGTTTGACAGAATCTTGTAGGTTCAGTACCTACAGTTGTGAAATTAATGGGTAGCTGCTGTAGCCACCTGAAATTGCAAGTCCACGGAAGTCAACTGATAAGATGCCTACTGGCAAAACTATTTCCTCTGCCTCCTACTGGGCTCTTTCCAGCAATTTTTTTCCTTACAAACATCCAAATTAAAGGGGATTTTATTGGTGACTTTTCTGATTCTTGAAGCTACTTACTCAGTTATATACATATGTTGTATTTAATAAATTTGCATACATACTCTTACATAAAAAAATGCCTATTTTAAGGTCTTGAGCAAGTTGAAAAGGCATGAATGGAACTAGAGTAATTCATTGCCGAGTAAAATCAGAAAATAAGATTTTCTGATAGCTTTACCCATGTTATTTATAGAGCATCAGTAACACATCTGTGTTTCACTGTTACCTGAAAAGTAAAACACATAAGCTTTTTGACTTGGTTTTTTAATAACAGGAGATACAATCTTATCATTGTGGTATCAAGAGAATATTCTCTATTTTCCTTAACTAAAATAAAAATTTTGTGGATTGTTCTTCATATAAAGCACTGCAGGCAATTCAAAGATTTAAAATAGTGTCTAGAAAGTATTTCTAAAAAGAAAATGTCATCTACTTTAGAAGATTAATTAGAATGTTTGCATGAAACTGTCTTCTGTCAGCATAGAAACAGTTGTTTGCTCTTTGTTGTGCAAGAAAAAAAAGTAAAAAAGAAAGTTCAGATTTACACATAGTGTTACTATGTTACAACTTTTGACCAAAAATTATTTTATGTTCTAAGTGCTAGAGCAGTATTGGAGTAAGGTGGATTTTGTAATTGCTTGTGTAGTAGGCATATGATAATTTAGAAAAGCTATATTGGCCGATGTGTAAGAAATATAGGAGGAAGCCTTTGGCAACATAGCAAACTTTTATCTTGAAATATTTCTATTTTGCATGGGAAGCAAAGGATAAAATGAAAATATTCTCAGCTATTCTCACATGTGCAAAACCACTTGTGTTCTATTCTACATTTTGTATTCTGATTTGTGTCCTGCCTTTTTTAGAATCCAGTTTTTTCATCTGAGATAAAAGTGGAAAGGATATCTGAACTTGGCTTTTCCACATCCTAAACCACTGTTGCGGCCTAAATGGTGATATTGTCTTGTCATATCTTGTGTATTTGCCTGTGTGACTGTCAGCGGAAAATAAATGACTGTCAAAACTGATGCACAAGGATTATGGTATTATGACATTTCAACACACCTTCTATTTATAAACATAGAGTTTCTTAAGCCAAAAGTTCTACTAGTTAGTTAGTGTTCAGTAAAATAATTAATTTATTTGTCCAAAATCCCATATGAATCACCAATGTAAACTTTTATGGAGCCTATTACTGAAATTGAAGTTTATCTGCTGCAAAATGTATTTTTTTTGTTCTCCCTAATATTAAGGTTCTGTTTCTCTGTCATGTGACCTTTCTTCTTCCTTTGGAATTGTAATGAAAGAAAAAGCAACTATTGCCATATCAGTGAAATTCAATTTATGTCTTCAAGAAGTCATTCAGTCTCTTGCACCTTTTCTGCAAACCATTGCACTTATTTCTGCTATGACTTATATTTACAAAGGAGTTCCTATTAATTCAATTTTCTATATTCATGTTGAAAGAGATTATTTAAGTGAGAACAAGAGTTCAAGTGACCTAACCTTTCTCAATAATTCAGCAAGTTCCAGAGGTATTGTAAGACAACAGAAAGGAAGGCAATTAATTTTCTGAGGTGAAATGACTTAAGCTAATTTATTTTTTGTGGATATGACATATATCACTAGATGAGTTTTGAACAAGCAGTAGCAAAGAGGGAGGGAGAGGAATGAAAGCAGAATGTAGTAACTAAATATAATTTCTAAAGAATGCATCTTATTAATTTGGCTCCAAGAATTAGCATTTAGATTTGGTGACTAATAACTTTTGAACATCATAGAAGGTACTTAGATTTTTATCATCATGTTCTTTTAAGATTATTTTTATTATCATGTTCTTTTAAGATTAGTTTTATTAATTCTCAAATAACAATCCACTTCTGATCCTCATTGCTGGTTTTGGAACAAAACCCCAACTTTTATGTGGAAATGATAAAAAAATCAGTAGATAGCCTTGCTACTGCTTTCCTGATTCCAGATTCAAGGCAGGTGGATTGACACTGTGTCTACACCTGTAATGTGTCATTGTGTTAACAGTGATGGTATTTGATCCTCCAGCAATTTCTTGAACCATATGAATCTGGTTAATTGTTCTTTTTAAAGAATACCATTCATTTAGGGTTGGCAGCAGCTAGCAATATCTTGCTAAATATGCTTTCTAGGCTTACTGGATTTCTTTTAAAATAAATGAACAGCTTTGCCTGTCTAGGTAAACAGCAAAGGAGGAGGCTCACGGACTGAATTTTTCACACGTGTTCACACAAACAAATACAGACAAGGATGTTTTGAAAATAATTTTTGTGTCTTATGGTTGAATAAGATGTTTGACTCCAACAAGTGACAAATGAAAATGAGTTCTATGGAATTATAAACTTACAAACTAAGCCTCACCATAGAAAAACAGATGCAACTACCCTTGCCTGATGCAATGACTCTTGTAAGACAGTAGCTGATAAAAAGACTACAAAAGGAGGTCGGGGAACTGGAATTGTAAAAATGAAAATGTAAATCTTCCTTACCTTTCCTGAGGCAGAAGGCAGACAAAAAACAATTTTGATTATATCTCTTACATGTCCTTCAGGCTGTTGTCTGAAAATAATTTGTTCTCATGTAGCAAGCACTGGAGATTGAAGCTACTTTATAAATATTTTTCTCTTTTAAAACCAGATGGTGGGTGTTGAAAAAAATGTTGTCTCCTTAAATTGTTCAGATAATCAAATTTTATTGAGTAGAATTTGTAGTGGTAGGAATTATATGTAGAGGTAGCATTTGTATAGGCTGAAGAAACTAATTTCTTATGTCTGACTTCATGTATTTAGAGTGTTATCTAATGGATTTATTTCCAGATTTATCTGGTGGAGAAAGGGCCCTCCATCTCTCCTGCTGTAGAGCACACATATTCTTTTATGGATGATAAAGATAGCAAAATCTTGGGCTGACAAATCATAGCGCTGCCCTAATGAAAAACTGCTCTTAGAAAGATGAGCTAATGTTCCCTGCTGCAAAGCAGTGTTTTCCCTTCATGTTCTTGTTCCATACTGAGTTAGTGTGTGGGTTGCCCAAGAAGGAAAAGCAAGGGGCAATTGGAGTCTGAACCTGTGGAAGTAGACAATGACAGCTACTAAAACCAATTTACATTCACTATAGAAGGAGAGAAAACTGGGGAGAAAGAATCCAAAGAAAGGACTAAAGGGTAAATGAAAAACCACTGAATAGCATATTGGAAAGAAAGCATTGAAGGTAATTGGAAAATGAACCAAATTGTTTGGGTGATGAGGGAGAGGAGGAAGGACTGAAACACTGCTTTTGTCTATGGTTGTATTAGGGCCTGTATAATGATGAATTTCAACAGGCATCCATAGTGATGGATGCAGTTTTATCTGTCACCACAGAGCAACCTTGTTTAGACCTCTGTCTTTCAGCAGCAGAATTTTATTCATCCTCCATTACTAGAGTCCAGATGCTTCTCATGTCTCCACACTTCAAATGAAAGCATTTGACCTGCAGACTGTAGAAATTGCTTCTTTGAAATACTGCAAAGTATTTTGCATGGGGGTGAGATTTTTATTGTTTGGTTTTTATTTTTTTAATACGAGCTTTTTGAGAATTTCCACTTGGGGAAAAAATCTCCAGCTCTGTGTTGATATTTTTGTCTTGATTCAGGACCAAAGTACACATTGGAATTTCTCATGGGTGTACACTGGAGGCTGTTTTTTTTGCATACTATCCAGCTTGTGGCATCTCTTTACCAGCAGTCTAAAGACATAGTGTCAGGAAATTGTTTTGATAATATGGACATAAATAAAGGATTTTCTTTATCCAGTTGCAATGCCTTCACCACAACTGCCATTAATCTGCAGCAATCAACTGTGTTTTTCACTGCTGTCGCCTCTTGTTTAAAAAGAGCAAACTCTTCTTTTTGTAAAGCTAAGTGCAACCTGGCATTGCAGGTTTATATAACTGACAAATTAATATTCATATGCTAATCAATGTATGTTGTCACCTTTGTGCCAAGCTCTTTCCATTCCTCAGAATGGCTCTTTGTCCCACAGGCTTTGTTTTTTTGCAAGATGCTTTGGTAATGCAATTAATCATCTAATCCAGTAAATCATCTCCCAGCATAGAAAACTGACATAATCTTTTCTGCTGCATATACTCTGCATCTTTTGTCTATGGTGGAATCATAGACTCTAAGATACATCTGCAATGTATTTTATCATTATAAATTGCTATCAGCCCTAGCTCCAAATCCCATGCAAAGGTGCTAATGTATTTGTACATTTATATATCAGCTTTTCTTTCTTTACCATTGGCTTCACTGAGCAATTGGTCCAGTGGAAATCTCTCCTTCAATCCTATGATGTTACGTCTTGATCAGCACATGTATCCAGAAGTTCTAATTCCAAAATCTATATATAGTATTTCCTGGTTGCCTGTGATACTAGATTTAGAGATAAAAGCCTTCGATTTTAAAAGAAAGGAAGCTCAGTGAAGTAAATTACTCTCCTGAATATCAATGCTGCAATGAAAATATTATTCAACAGCCACCGAGGGTTTCAAATAGAATGATGCTGCTGCTTTTTCTTTTTATCCATTCAAAGAAGCCTCAACAATTCCAGGTAAGTACAGGATAACTCTTGAAAGGTGGGCTTCTGGGTGAAGAGCTGACCACCAGAGGTTTTCCAGTAAAAACATGGGTAAAGCTGAACCTTCTACATGACAATGATCAGCTGTAGCTTTCTGTGTCAGAGATATAAAGAACTTTGGGACGATTCAACTTTTCATTTTATGGTGTCCTGAGAACTTAATGAGGAGATCAGATTTAGAGTACCATTCTTAATAGTCATGATGAGACCTAGTGAAAGTGATTTTATTTATATTTTTGGTAGATCCAAAAGTAAATAATATCTGGCCCCAAAAAGATATTCCATCTTGGTTCTTAAATTTGTGGCCTAATAATTTCTCTGGACTCTTCCTAATACTGTTGTTCATAAAACTCAAGAAATAGCCATTCTCTGTATTCTCCAAACCCAATATTAGATGTGTTTCTCTTGCAAGCAGAGGTTTTATAATATTTTTAAACTGTCCCAATTGTAAACTACACTGTCTCATTTCTGTTTAATATTGTTGCCTTTCTCTGCAAATCTTGTAGTTACCTCTATCATTTTTTCTGAATATTTATAGTTGCATTATATATTACTAAAGCAGTATAATTGTGTTTTGTTCTTTATACCCTTTCTGGTAAACAATGTGTGAGCTAACATGAATAGTTAATATATGAATTTAGGTTGCTGTAAGCCAATGCTTTCTAAGAGTCAAGCAGCCATTTAAAGCCGAACATGGTGGGCCCATAGCCAAAGGGAAAAGCTCTTTATTCCATGAAAGTTGTTACTGACTCTTTTGGTAGTAAAGGCTCTTCCTATACATACTGTGTTGTTATTTACAGGATTTAAAATTTCTTTCATTAAAATAATATTTTAAAAAAGTCTTATAGAAGGCAATTTGAAGAACTGCAAACATACCCTGAGAAACCAGAAAGCAAATGTGAAGGATTTTCACTGGACCGCTTTTGCCTTCAAAATATCCGAATCCTAACTTCTGGATTCTTGGTATGATTGTTCTTGTGTTAGGGAATTGCAAAGGATGGGTGGCCAGAGAAAGAGAGAAAGGATAGGAGTCTAGCTGTAGAAATCTTTGAAGCAGCCATCCCTTGGGAGAAGTCATAGATTAGGATAAGTGAGACACAGGAATTGCCCTGGTAGAAGACTGGGGTGCCTGTCAATAAATTTATTTTAGAGTTATCTGTGTATCAGCTAATGAGAAAGGAAAGGGCAGGTTTTTGTGGTATGATGAGTTGGTAATTTATAACTGAGGCAGTAAAATTCAGCTGTTTGTATTTTCTTGGATTATTGAGAGGGAATATAGGCACACCTGTAAGTCTTAAAAAAAAAAAGACATCAATAGATTTTGACATCAATAGATTGTCAAAACCTGTAGAAATATATCACTCCCTATTACAGGCTAACAGTTTTTTGCAATGTATAAAAAATGATGATTTCTTCTAAATCCTATAAGATTTTTCTAGTTGGGATGAATTTTTAAATTAGATTCTTAATAGGCTTTAGCTAACAATTTTAGCAGTGCCTTTCAGAATTATAGAAAGCACAAAATGTAGAAGAATACTGAATAATCATAGAATGGCTTGGGTTGGAAGGGATCTTAAAGGTCATCTAGTACTAAGCTCCCACCATGGGCAGGGACACCTAAAGCCCCACCAGCCTGGCCTTGAACACTGCCAGGGGTGAGGTATCTGCAGCTTTTTGGGACAGCCTGTCCCAGTTCTTTATCACCCTCCCATTAGGAGGTTTCTTCCTAATATCCAGTATAAACCTACACTCTGAGTTTGAAGGCATTCCCTTTTATCCTATCACTACATGCTCTTGCTTAAAGACTCTCTCGAGCTTTCCTCTTTAAGCCCCTTTTAAGTACTTGAAGGCTGCTATAAGGTGTCCTTGGTGCCTTCTCCAGGCTGAACAACCCCAACTCTCAGCCTTTTGTTGGTAATTTGAAGTTTCTGGAGGATGATCATCGTGAGTAAAATGCATAATTCCTCTATAAGGAATATACGTTATGGTAGATGAAAAGCAAGCAACGGCTTGAAGTAGTCAGCCTCCAAACTGGTAGGACTTTGTATCAGAAATGGATAAAGGTACTGTTTATTTGGCAAAATTAACATAGAATAAAAAGAGGCAGAATATACAGTTAGTCCCTCATTAATTATGACATAGGAGGTTGCAAGTGGTGTTTCCTTCCAGGGCTCAGTATTTGGGCCAATCTTATTTAATATCTGCGCTGAAAAATTGGATTAAGGGATTTGACTGCACCCCAACTGAGTTTGTAGACAACACTCAGCTGGGTAGGAATGTCGATCTGCTGGAGAGTAGGAAGGGTCTGCAGAGGAATCTGAACAGGCTACATCAATGGGTCGAGGTCAGTTGTATGAGATTCAACAGGGCCAGGTGCTGAGTCCTGCCCTTGGGTCACAGCAACCCCAGGCAGTGCCACAGGCTGGGGCAGCGTGGCTGGGAAGCTGCCCAGTGGAAAAGGACCTGGGGGTGCTGGTGACAGCTGCTGAACGTGAGCCAGCTGTGCCCAGGTGGAGGCCAAGGGCATTCCTGGCTTGTGTCTGTGGCCAGAAGGACAAGATGTCACATTTCAAATTCTGTGTTCAGTTCTGAGCCACTCACTACAAGCAGGACTTTGAGGTGCTGGAGCGAGTCCAGAGATGGGCAACAGAGCTGGGGAATGTTCTGGAGGGCAAGGCTAATGGAGAGCAGCTGAGGGAGCTGGGGCTGTTTAGCCTGGAGAAAAGGAGGCTCAGGCAGAAGGGAATCTTACATTCTACAACTTACTGGAAGAGGTTGTAGATAAATGGGGGTCATTACCTTCAAGTTGAGCATGGCCTCAACTTGAACAAGAGACGTTTAGGAAGAAAATTTCTTCAAGCCCTGGAACAGGTTGCTTGGAAAGTGGTGGAATCACTAACTGCTAATTCTGGAGGTATTTGTAAGACTGGTAGATGTGGCACTTGGGGACATGGCTTAGTGGTGACTTAAAGGTGCCTCGTTAACAGTTGGACTTGATATTAGAGGTATTTTCCAACTTTATGGTTCTGTGGTAATCAGGCTGGTTGATTAATTTAATCTTTTAATCTGCCTAGTATCTGAAAAACAGTCTCTGCCAGAAACACCTTGACTGCTTAACTGTTATTCTCTTGGGATAAAAATCTAAAAATTACACTGACAAGAGAAAACTGAAGACAGCCTGAATGACAAGGTGAAAAAATAGCATTTGCCTCAGAAGGGCAGAAGGCTGTTTACATTTTTGTCTGTCATACCTAATTCTTAAAGGTCAATACAGTTTCTTTTTAAGAAAACAATCAATTAAGTAATATAGCAATAAGACATCCAACTGTAAAAAATACCTACTGTCATTGAAGAAGAATACTGACATTTTGCAAGAGATGTTGGGGGAGTCAATGGAAAATACTGAAGAGGGGAAATGATGTATTTTCCAACATTAATAAGAGTGATATTTTCAGGAGAGTGACAGTATTTGCAGTTCAGTAATGATGTTCATTTCAGGCATTTGGGTCTGAATTTTCATTTGGAGCAGCTGAAGTGAGCCCCTTATCAGCCCAGCCAGTCCAGTGGAAGCTAACAAAACTGTATAAGGAACTACTCAGGAGTTCTTGTTTGTATATGAGCCTGGAATTAACAAAATCATTAGCAGTTACTCAGAACAAAAGCTCAAAAGCATCTAAACTGAAATACAGGGTCTTCTTGGTAGAGAGTACTGTATTTTTGGTGAGGAAATGTTTTGGTTTTGTTACTCTGTTTTTACACCTTGGAAAAACACACTCTAGTCATTCCTTTCAAAGCCTTTGATATGGACATCTGAGAATAAATAGTGCAATCTGGGAGGGTTCCCCATTGCTCGTACAGGGACTTGTGTGTGGCACTTCCTTGCTGAAGGCAGCACTTCCAGCTCTTTCCAGACACCTTTAAGATTTGTGCTAATTAGAGAGAAGGAGAGCTGAAGAAATGTAAAGGTGCTAGGCTTGAGGGAGAGGCAGATGATGGATAAATAGAAGCATAAAGGACAGAGGTCACTGTGTAGCTTATGTCCACTAAAGCAAGCCTTTGGAAAAGCAGCAGAATTAATTTCAACCAAACTCTTATTAATAACAGTCAAACTTCTATTAAATGTTAGTCTAGCAACTTAATGTCTTTTGTAAAAACTAGCAATTTTTTTTCCTCTAAATATGAATATTTTGAAAATAGCTGCCTGAGGGCAGTGAGAAACAGAGAGCAGAAACATCCTGTTTTGTTGTTAATGGAATTTACCATGGTGTCTACTTGGCTGTGCTTGGAGATGTACAGACCATCTATGACAGCAACAGCCTTCTGAATGAAGAACAGCCACCTTTCACAAAGTCTCCCATTGCTTGTCCTTTGATGCTGTTTAAATGCAACAACGCTAGTTCATAGGAAGGTTTTTTTGAAAAGGGGTAAGACAGATAGTCTTTTAAATGGTTTACTTCTTCAGCTGAAGTAGAAAAATAAACTTGTAAACAGTAATTCACAGTAATTTTCTGAATGATTTTCCAGTAGAGATTTATGTTAGAAGTATGTGAAAGTCAAGCACATACTGTGCAATGGCAAAAGGTTGAAGAAAATACCTCTAGGTTGTGTTCCTAGGGCATTTATCACTTCCTTTGGCTGCTTGTTTTGTAACTTAACATAAATACTTACAAATGCTTATAAAGCTTTTTGGAAAATACTGATATAAACAGTGTGCAAGTGCTCACTGTTATTATTACACATGAATCATTGTATTAACAAAAGCAATGACTTGTCTCAGGCATGGACCCAATCCATCTCACACTGGGTTGGATAGGATGCATTTCCTTTAGGCTAATGAAGAGGCCTAAGTAGTTGACTTTTTCATGTCATTTAAGGAGGAAAACCAATTCTTTTTCCCAACATTTTCATTACATATAGAGAGTCTAATAGAAATCCTGCAAATTTTTTCTTTATGCATAATAGTGGTTACTGTAGGTATTAATTGTTCAATTGGTACAAATAATATTGTAATCTTGGAACAAAACAGCTGAAAGGCCAGAATTTCTAGTACAAAGGAATAGCTTGGGAGTGACAATGTGTGCTCAAAGGTAAATTCATCAGCCAGTTGATGTTGTTGTTTCAGAGTCCTGAAATAATAGTTTTGACAGCCATCGCTTCTTAACAGAGGCTGAATAGAAATCTCTGCAATTTGGGACTTTTGTTTACAATTTCTTACCTATCTCCATTTCCAGTTCTGCTTAAAGGGTAGCAAATGGAGGCTGCATCAGCCCATTTCTCAGCTGTTCCTGTTGTGAGAAATACTGCTATGGAGACTTACTCTAACAGAGCTTTGTTTCTTGTCTCTTGTGCCAGCTGTTGTAATAGCACAGAACAGACTGTAACAGAGAACCATCTTAAGCATCATGACTTAAGAAAATTTTAATACATATTGGAAGTGAGTGAGTGAAAATGGACCACTGAAGAAATATTTAAGGAAACAGACATTAACAAAGAGAAAAATACTAAGTTCTTAAATTGTCCATTTTACTGCCTGGAGTAGCTATAGATTTGAAATTATTTTTTTTTTCAATTTCCTTTCATGAATTTCTTCTCCTGTCTTTTAATTTGACTTTGTTCCCTGATTTCAAGATTTTGTTTCCTTTCATGAAAGGAAATGCTTCCTTTCATGATAGGAAATGAAATCTTGCTATTTAAATGTGGATCAATTTAGCAAGGTTTGGTCCATTTCCCTGTACTTCATGTCACCCTTTTCCCTTTTGTTGTTTTCACTTTGGTGCAGAATTTTTTCCCCCCAGTATTTCCTTTTATCAATTTCTTCTGTCTTTTCATTTGACTTTGTCCCCTAATTTCAAGATTTCAGTGAGTATAATTTGGCAAGTGTGGGTCCTTTTTACTGAACCTCATCTCATTGCAATCCATTTGTTTGTAGTCACTCCTTTTCAAAATTTAATTTTTTTTTTAATTGCATTTTATTTCATCAAATCTCCTTTCCAGAGTGTTTGTTAGACTTTCATCTCTGATTTCAAGGTTTGATTTCCTTTCATGAAAGCAAAGCCTTCATTTCATGAAAGGAAATAACATCTTGTGACTTCAATGAGAATCATTTTGGCAAGGTTCAGTCCATTTCACTGCTCCTCATTTCATCCTAATCCATTTGATTTTAGTCACTTCATTTCAGAATTTTTATCACCCCATATTTAGTGTTTGATAAAAACCCACTGCTTTAAAGAGATTTTTTAAGGTGTTGTGTTCTGGCTGCGCTGACATCCCTTGTGATTGTTCCACCAAAGCTAGCAGAGTGCCTCTCTAACTTTACCAGTCTGTTATGTGCAGCAACCTTTTATTGAGGTTTGCTCGATATCACTGTGCTATGTAATTTCCTTCTTCCTCTGTTATTTTCTTAGCAGACATTATTTTTCCTGTATAGATATGCCATCAATCAGATGTCTCTTAGTTCCAGCATTTTTAGTATTCATATACAGGAAAGTTCAGTGGCATTAATTCAGCCCTATGCAAAACCACACAAAATGGCTGTGACCTAGACTTGTGCTTCAAGAGCATGAGGTGTCTTTTGCCCTCATGGTGTTACCGTACAAAAGCATTAAGAATACTCAGCTGCCTGTTTTACTCAAATACAACAATATCAATGGGCACCCAGAGCCTTTCTGTGAAACTTGTGGGGCTGAACAGGAGATTTGGGCGTGTGGCACAGAGAGCTGTGGACTGAACAAAAAATCTTTGTGTGCACATGGGAATATTTGCATTGCTTGTATGAAGTTACTTGTCTGACATGTTTTGTCATGTGGAGTGTTGGAGTCTGTCCCTTCCCCACCTTTCTTGTCCCATTGCTGCCTGGAACAGCCCCTTGTTAGAATGCAATGGGGAGACCAAAGAGAAACATCATCTTGGAAAACTCAGACCTACACTGGTGGCAATGGTGATAGAAATTTTATTTTAACTTGTATTGTACAATTCATTAATCTCTCCTCAGGCCTCTCTCTACATCTCTGTACATGAAAGGCATAAAATTCCAATTATGAGATCCATACAGTATCTTAATCCAATTCCATCTCTGTTCTTTGTGAAGCCTAGTTTTTACTTCCGTTTGCTCTAAACAAAGATCATGGAAGAACACTAAATCCCCTTAATTTCTGGACCATAAAAAGCTTGACACTGGATATGTAGGACTTTATATTTTCTTAACTTAATCCACAGAAAATGGCAGGAAATTTAAGTAAAACATCTTTTTTTTTTAAAGTGTACATTTTTAAAAGTTATAGTAATTTCTTATAGTTTAAAAATATTTGCAATTTGCTGTACATGTAAAGAATTCTTACAATTTTTAAGAATACAGAATCTTTCAACATTTTTGGAAAGAAATATCTTTTCTAGAATAGCAGCTATTCATATATGTGTCCAGTCAAGATAATAGGATCTTAGACTTTTAGCTGTCATCGATTGCTTGGGCAGTGGTTTTGCTCCCTTTCATGTTCAAGATAAAAAATTCAGAAAATACATTTGTATTTGAAGAAAAGAGCTTGTCTCTTGCATTTGAAGCCACACATTACAGACTAAATACAGGATATCACAGGATCAAATGGGAGCTGCATTTCTGTCTCCACAGATACATAATTAGGGAGGAATAGAGGGCAGTGCATTAAAGCAATGAGATAAACTATTGGATAGAAAACATAGTACTTAATATTCGGTAACTAATGCAAAAGAAGTCATGCTGAACTTCCAACTATGGCAACCATATATAGCTGTATAAATTATTAATAACATTTCCTGGTTTGAAGATAGTTAAAGAATGATTTATGAAGCTCATTTTCTTCAAGGGAATGGAATGATGGTAGCTGTTCACCTTGTTTCTGCCATTCTATGGTTATAAATTATCAAATACATTGTTAGAATTGGCCCCTTTTTCAGCACCAAAGCACTAAGCACTTGTGTTTGGTTTCTTGGGTGAGGATCTGTACAAACACAGTTTACACAACTACTTGCAGAAATTTTTGTAAGACTTATTTAGAGAAACACAGCTAACAACAAATACTGAGGCAGAATTTGGAAACATGGAATGAAAGTGGAACTGACAATAAAATAGCTTTTTGTAGTTTAAGAAATAAACAGAATCGAAATTAATTTCCATCCCTGTCATTGTTGGCCCCTGGAAACAATACAGTGTGTTGCGGTCACTGCTGAAGTGACAGGCTTTTCACAGCTTTCATTCCTTGAGTCGGCTGAGAAGTTCCCAGTAAATAAGAACTTGAAAAAGAAACAAGGGAACTTGAAGCATAGAACAAGAAAGCTGTCAGTGCTGCTAAGGAGTTAAAGAATCACAGCCTGGAGATAATTCAGAGGTGCTACCTTATGCATCCTACTTAACCCTTGGCACCAATCCACTCTCTACACCACAGCTTGTGAACAGCTATAAGGATGGATGGAAGATGGTTGTGAGGGATAAGTGAAAAGAAAAATAGCTTCAATCAGTGGTCTTCTGATTCCTGAGTGCCCTACTAAGCTCTTGAAAATACGCTGTTATTATAAGACCTAGTTTCTTTTCTGTTCAGTACCATTTTTCATGTAGTTCCTTTGGAATGAACTACATCAGAATAACTGTCTCTTAATTTGCATCCAGATCTTATTCTGACAAAGATCATGATGAGTTTTGCTGCTTTTGTCAGCAGAAGCTTTGATAGGCCCTTAGTTCTACTCTGGAGGTAAGAAATAGTAATGACTCCAGTGGAAAAGGGTAAGCAATGTAAGAGCTGCCAGGGAAGTAAATGGGCATCAGCTGAGCAACTTGGTGTTCAAGAAGAGGGGAAAGAGTAAAAATAATCCACATAAAGCAAGTATGTGAGAGTAGAGTGGCCCCAAATTTGTTGACTAGACACAGCTGGGAGCCCAATGTACTACTGAAAACTTCACCACTTGCAGTTATTTCGCTTTGACACTTTTCTTTGTCTATGCTCAGTATCAAAGCTGAACTACAAAAAAACAAAACAAGAAAAAAAATTAATGCTATTAATGATGTATTCTGTTAAAAGAGTTACATCAGCACCATCTCTTTATGTGTCTTGGTTTCCTTTCAAGGGAGAGCATGGAGGCTCTATTATAACAATTCCTAGAATAGTGTGATGTGCACTGTACTGCCGGGCCTGCTGCAGACAAAAGTCATTCTCTGCATGAATTAAATGCTCACATGCACTAGCTGGTTTTGTCTGACGGCTACACAGTGCTTGCATTTTTGTCTCTTGAAGGGAAAAACTAAGTGAAAATTAAATGTAATTTATTAACTGAATCCTTTTTTTATTCTGCAGATTTTTCTGCAAAAATTGCACCAGAAGTATCTCCTTTCTGGTGCTGAGACCTTTCTGTTCAGTTTACTTTATAATATTTTGTTATTCTATTTATGATGATTAGTTATGGTTTTTATTCTTAAAAAAATACTGAATGTAGATATTCCCTGAATGGGAACATTTTTGTTTTCCATTTAGAGGGTATCTGAATTCAATTTATCCCTTCTCACCTTTTGAGTGCTGTAAAAAATTTAACTGGTCTCTTAATTTATGTCTGCATCTGTGTTTCAGTTTTATTTACTCGTTTTTGAAGGGTCAAAAGCAATAGATGGTGAGCTTTTTAAAGTGAGTGTGTCTGGTAATTTCGACAATGCTTTGATATTGAATTGACTGGATTCAGAAGTAGTTTTAGTAACAAAAGGTACTGCCTTTGTAGTGCTCTTTATACTAGTAAAGATAAGGCAGTTATTTTATCTACTTTTCCAGTTGGGAAGCCTAGGAAGCTCCTACTGCAACTAATCAAAAATTACTGCCAGTGTGATTTTAAGGATATCTTGTGCATTTCAACAGCACTATTACAAGGGTCAACAAAAGCAGCTACATGATGCAAATATCATTTGCATCAAATGCAAATGTGATTTGGGGTTAAAAATTCAGATTGGTCTCCAAAGTTGTTAATAAGAGCGGGGGGAATAAAAGCAGTTCTAAGAGCTGTAGGTAGGTCGTGTGTGGAATTGAGTCTCTGTAGGAATTATTAAACTACTTTATAACATCAGAAAAATAATATTTTCTAATTGGATCTACAACCCAATATATTGTACTGAGAGCTAGTGTACAATAAAAATTATTTCTGACTCTGTGACAGAATTTATGCTTTTCAGTCAGTCTCATTGCTGCTAATGCTGATCATGTACTAGCCAGTTGGCTAAGAGGCCTGATCTACACAATGTGTAACTGCTGTTAAATCCTGTATCTTGCTGGGAGCTGTAGTGAATTGAGGCTATATCCAGCTTCCTAAAAGTCTGGATCATAATCATCTGGACTGCCATTCTTCTATTGAAACTGGGCCAGTGTCCACTGAAGGAGTGAAGAAAAAGCAGAGCTGGAAAAAAAGCAGGGTGGGCTTGTGGCCCAGACATAAAAGCACTTGTTTGAATGATCTGTGTCACACACCTCAGTTGTCATCTCTGTTTCATTCAATGCTCAGTTTAATATGTATCACAAAAACAAGTGTTACTTGGGATGGAAGAGGTTGCAATACAACAGGTTAGTGTCAGTGTATGTTGAGGTCATGAAAGGGAATGGTCAGCCCTGGATGTATTGAATATATTTTGGTAGTTGGAGAATACACCTTTTGAAGTGTTTACTCCCTAAGACTGGAACATAGTTGAGCGGGAAGGAAAATATGAAAAGATCTGATGAAACACCTACTTACATTAATTTTGAGCAAAACTGAGGACTGGTATCCTAGAAAGTGGTGTGGATGCACAGAAAGCTATGCAAAGTTCATGAAAGATGCACCTCATTTCTTCTGACACCTTCTTATTCTTATGTATGTTCTCAGTGAATTACTGTGCATGATCACTACCTTGAAGATAAAAAGGATTTTGAAGAATTCATGAATTCCCATTCATAAATGACACCACTTGCCTTGTATTTGCCATGCTGCCTACATGTGAGAACTAGTTTGTTAGAACTGACTCTTTCAGATCAAGAAAGTTAGCTTATGGCTTGTTTTATTCTGTGTAATCCCAACTGCAGACAGTAATTCTTTGTATGTGACCATTGACAGGAGTAAGTCTTTACCACCCTTGACATCCCCTGAAAGACTAGCAGCAATTTCTGATGTTTCATGCATTTCCAGATATTTAGGTTTGACAACAGATTTTAAACAAACAAAAATATTTATTTAAAAGAAATGAGTTTGTGTTAGAATAGGAAGGAAAAAATGAGTGCCATTACTCAGTAATCCTTTCCCTCCCCTTCTTCTGGCCTGGTCTAGCACTAGGGATTTTTCTTTCTTTTATTCTTTCTTTTAAGTAAGCATACAGCTGAACCCTTGCAAGTGTCAAGACTGAAACATTTCATACACAGAATAATTCCTCCAAAGGTGTCACTTGCTGAAGAACTCAAAACATTTTTACATGGTTGTTCCTGAAGAAAACTAACACCACCACCTTCAACAGAGTGAAAACAGGTCTTTTCTGAAAAAATTTTTGGCCTTACCCAGAGTTCAAATAAACTACAGTTTCAATTCAATCATCAGTCCATGTCACTAATGAATAACTACATATGCCTTTAAGACTTCAAGAACCAAAGCAATGTTTGGATCTAAAACTGGCCTGATATAAGGGGGGAAAATGACAATGGTTGACTGGTGGCCTGGAGAGACTGTGAAAGAATGAAATTTTATACTTTATACTATATTTTTACTTTGAGTATTCTCCTATATTTTCTGTCTTTAGCACTCTATAGCTGCATGCATTGTTGTTCTGAGATTTAACAACAAGTGTGGTTAGGATGATATGGCATTAATTTGTGGAAAGAAAGAACAATTTAACATTGGACAAAGAAAAGGATAAATTAAAATTAATTAAGATGTTGATACTAGCGTCTGTAGGAAATGAAATTACGTAAAAGATGCTTTGATATTTTAGCTGGGAGGAAGCAGTGCTAATAGTCTTCACTCGAGTAATTATGGCAATAGAAAATTCCTGCTGTGATCAGTATTTATTAGATGTTAATATTTTGGTAATACTCCATAGTGCTGTTAAAATCTAATTGGTGGTACTTTTATAAATGCAGCCAAAAGCATGTTCAAAGGGTGGTGTTAACTGATGTTTCCCAATGAGTGTTCACAAGATTTTTTTGCTTTCCAAGTATGTTTCAGCCTTTTGCTGTTCCTTGTAATGCTTTGAAAAAAAACCACTTGTCACTCTTTTTTTTTTTTTTTTGTCTTCCTAATAACCAGTAGGCCAGATGGAAGAGTTATGATTAACTGGTCTGTTGTTTTTCACAGTATGTCAAATGACTGAGTTTTCCTAGTAATACATTCAAGAAAGGAGATGAGCTCCCTCTAAGACAGGACCACATGTTTTTGAAAAATACTCAGTTTCACTCTAATAACTCCAAGTCTAACTACATCCTCTGGTAACCTACTACAAATGTTTGTTCCCTTGACCTCTCCTATTGGTGGTCCCATTACCTAGGTATACCCTCCCAAAAAAGTCTGTTCCTGTCTTTCAGTCAGGATTGCAATTTGTAGTATCCTCTACCAACAGTCATCTGTGAGACTGTTATACCTACAACATCCCTTTTAATGTCCCTCCTTTTGTCCTTGCTTTTGTTCTCTGCCTGATCAAACTGTTCTCTCTTTTATTACAGTTCTCAAAGCCTATGCACAGTTTTTCAAACATTTTAGTGACTTCAGTCCTTTCAGACTGAAATCCTTGATTCTCCACTGTCTTGTAGTCTGATTTCCATCTGTCCAATTGCCTCTTCTACTTGTATGGCTCATTTGCATGGTGCTGTTTCTTATACAAGAAATGAGACCTTTCTTCTCAGATATTGTGTCATCAGTCTCGGTAACTTGATGCAGCCAGGAATGACCCCTGAAAAGTTCTGGGACAATATTTGGATACATTTGTTGTCAAATTCATTCAAGTGTTTTAGGAGCATGTGGGACCTGAGACCCTGAGGAGCTATAGCAAGCCATAAATGCTACTGAATTTCACAGCATTGTTCTCCATCATGACATGCAAGTGATTTCTAGTAAACAGCTTAGGCAAAGTGACATATTTTCCAAAGCCATCTTCTGCAGAACATTTGAAAATTTCCACTGTGAGCCCTGCAACTATCAAAATCAATATGAAAGTTACTATGAAAATAATCTAATGTTACTAGTGAGCACATAGAATTGTTTAGATTGGAAAAGACCTCCAAGATCATTGAATCTAACACTTTAACCAGACCTTCCAGTTTCACCACTAAACCATGTCCCTAAGCACCGTATCTGCATATCTCCTATATGCCCCTTCAGCCCCTTTTGTTTGTCTTAAAGTTGTATCCACTGAAAGAACATACATTCAGAGGTACAGTAGCAGTACCAGAAATTCTTCTTGGATTAATGAGCTAGTTCATTAAAAAAAAAAAAGTTTGCTTGTTACTTTAAATAACTAGAATATCAATTTTCTATGAGGACTCTTAACCTGCTCTCTTGGCAGATCTCCCATCACTGGGCCATTTCTTGACTTAGCTCGCTCACTATGTGAAGACCATTGTCCATTAACTTAGTTATATTTTGAAATTACGCTTTGAAGTTCAATTCCCTTAGAAAAGGAAAAGAATATTTTTTGGCATTGAAAGTAGATGCAGGAGTTTGGAAAGAAAAACTAGTTCTTTATAATAATTTCACACCCCAAGTCAGACCATATATAGGTGTAAATAAGTTGAGAAAGGAGCTTTATGAATTTAACGTATAACCTTAGAGATCACTTTAACCACATCTGTGTTAATCACTGACTGCAAGATGAGTGTATTATATGGGATTAGCAGCTATTTCCCAAACATACTGCTTTTTCTGTAGCACCGAACTCAGTCATGCCTCCTTTTCCACCAACACTGGGTAAGTGGAGATAGTATAGTCCCATGTCACAAACTAAAAGCTAAGGGATCTGAAAACATTAATTTCAGTTTGTGAAATTAAGTGCTAAGATCCCACGTTTTCTTCAGTGTAAGTGACCTGAACCTTACATCACAGCTCTTCACAGATCCAAAGTGAATAAGGCCATTTTGTGTAAAAATTAATCGGGCAGCAGGGATTTCCCCATGACCTTAAAATCTCTGCACTTCTGCCTCCAAATGGCCAAACAAGCTGGAGTTAGAGCTACAGAATTGGGTCAGAGCTAGGAGGTCAGTGCACGGGAATATGGTTAAGGAGTTTCAAGATGTAGGGGGCTTTCTTCAGGGATTAGTGAAAAGAATTGGACTGAGTGACTAGTGTAGAGTGTAGGGTTAGAGATGAGGGTTGAAGCCTAACTGAAGTGGTCTGAAATCACCATCTCACCCTATTGCCATGATGACTCAAATCTCCATGACTTTTTTTCTCATACATTGAATCATCAATTTGATGATGTGAAGGGACCTGAGGATTTCTGAGCTATCAGCTGCGAGTGGAACCTTTTTACACAAAATTCCCTGTAGGTAATTCTTCTTTGAATTGTGCATGTGTGAACATGCACTCAGGAAATAGAAAGAGGTTTTATATGATTATGTACAAATGAGGAAACCAGATATTGGAAGACAGTGTAATCTGGTATATGAGATCAAAACTGACAATGAAATTAGCTGATTTATGAGTGGTAGTGGGTTCCCTTCCACTAAACAGGTTGACTGAATCATTCTGTCTGGAAAGAAGAGAACTCAGATGAATGGACCTCAGGCAGCTAATGTGTGTCTGATCCAAGAGTGCATGAATCAGATGGTTGATCCTAGGAGAGGAAGGGAAGTACTAGAAATCTATGTACAATAGAGATGAGAAAGGGGAAAGAGTGGCTGATAATGTTATTACAATTACAACAGAATTTTAAAGTGTTGTCATGGAATAGATTCATAGCCACACAGGTCACCTACTGCAGTTCAATTCTGTTCTGTGTCAGTTTATTTGTTAGGAGATAAATGTGAAATTGCAATTCATTTGCAATTGATGCCTAAGGCTGTTAGTCAATAGTATATATTGATTCAACTAAATCAGCTTTAAGGCTGATTTAGGTTCAGTTGGTCTAACATTTAGCCTCAGGCAAGACATTTCAAGATCTAGACAGGAATGATACCTTACCTTCCAATAAATTTTCTGTGGTACTGATTTTCAGTGTATTTCAGCATATGAAAAATATCACAGGATATGTCTAATAGTTCTTCTGTAAACTAGAAATAACCATTGTTTTGTATCATGTCATAAATAGGATTGTACCTTGCTGATAGAAATTCTATTACTTCTTGATAAAAATATAAAAGATGGAGAGAAGGTACGGATAAAAAAAAATCACCACTTGATATTTTATCGAATTTCCTATAAAATCTTAGCTGAAACTGAGTATGAACTAGCTTGAAGAGGCTACAGTAATAAGCTAGCCAGAACAGTTAATGCAACAGGCAACAAGTAACATCAGTCTGTCTGGAAATTAGTATTAGGAACAGTTTTATTAAATGCCTCCTTATGTAAGCACTCAGAGAGGTTATTGATAATAATTTAATGAAATCTGAAGGTAGTACTGAAATGATGAAAGAGGCACGCACAGCAGTTGAAGCAGATAATAAAATGTTGCTTTTAGGAAAATACAAATTTATGATATAAGAAAATAAAAAAGGTGAATGTTGGCAAAAACAAACAGAAAAGGAAGTAATTTATATAGCTGAGGAGGACCTCAGCAAAAAAAACCTCACATATGCAAAGAGACTTGCATGAAAAGCAGTTTAACAAAGGAGATCATGGGCGACAGAAATGTGGGAGAAAACATGGAAGGGTTATATATAGTGATGCTGCAAGGATAACCCACTCAAAGCTGACTTGCTGTGCAAAAGCATCTAAGGTAGGGAACTCTGTATGGCACTGATGCGACAACTCAGAGCAATATATTATCAGAGAAATAACAAAACAGGCATTTCAAAGACTCTGGAAACCATCCTGTGCCACTCCATTCTGTGATGGTAAATTCAAGAGTGCATAAAATAGGGGTGAATTTTAAGAATTTTGGCAAAAAAAAATTTAAGCTGTCAGAACTGTTCTCCATAGCTATTCTAATACTGATGTACATGTATTGAAATTGCTTATGGCAGGTTGAAAATAAACAAAGAAAAGGCCCCATATACAGAGCCAAGCTATATAATTCCTTGCCATGGGCTATTACAAATACTAAAATTTTTCTGGTGTTCAGAACTGATTGGATACATTAATAGAAGAAAAAATAATCTAGGCTGTTAAAAGAAAGATGTCAACTGTGGTCAGGAAATTTTAGAATAAAAACTGGAAGCTAGGTGTCAATTCCTGGGAAATATATTTCTCATTTTCCTTCTACTTTTCTCTAGGAATCCTCTACTGCTGTTACTGAGTCTAGTACACTGACTTAGACCTTTCGTCTGACATTTTATGGTTGGCTCAATTTTCTCACTAAATCTCCTTAAAGATTTAAACTCAGTAAGCGATACTCACCATTGAAAATCTTCCTGTTTACCTCCCAGGACTCACAAAAGTGGTTATGGAGTCCATGTGCTCCATAAAACAATGAGACACCAGTTTTTCACTAAGCAGTCTCATTTAAAAGGAAGACATTTTCTGGGAAGAATGAGATTATAAATAATAAAAAATAGCCTTACTTTAATATGCATGTTTTGGCAACAATTGTAAAAAAAATATATTAGTGTAATATGTCACACATCCTTTCCTTGCAAGTTTCTGTTTTCCTGTGCTCCTGATTGCTTAAAAATTGACTTAAAGTGAAATACTGGAACTAACTCTAGGAACTACAGATAATGAGAAGGCAGAGGTGCTTAACACCTTCTTTGCCTCAGTCTTTAGTGGTAAGACAGCTTGCCCTCAGGACAGCTGTCCTCCTGGGTTGGTAGACGGTGTCAGGGAGCAGAATGGTCCCTGTTATCCAGGAGGAGGCAGTCAGA
>VWYI01026891.1:2153-26604 GCA_013399455.1 Anthoscopus minutus
CAGTAAAAACAGCAGTAGCATATACACAAAGAAAGACCAAAAAGTAAAGGAGAAAACTACAGAATGTAAGTTTCACTTACATACATAAATACACTTATAGAATATTTCTCTGCCTTCTTTCACACAAAGAAAAGCAAATGAGAAAATACCTTCTAACAGATATGAACAGTCCCAAATGAATAGAATCTCTTTCTGGAACTTTTACAAATTCCACCTTAGCCAAAGTGGGGAAATTTCCAAACCACACAGAACAGGGTTGATCACTGGATTTCCATACAACTACCCCGCTTTTTATCTTCTGAAAATATTTAGAAAGTAATCCAATAAAGAAAATAGAGAAGCCCATTTGGAGAAGAGATTACTTAAACCTGATTGTAACTCTGTATTTAGAGGTTACAACTACCAAAATACTGCAACAACAAGTACCATTAAACCTCAATCTTTTCAAATGTTAGAGAAATTAGGATAAAGACTGCACCTCACAACGCTCATACGCTCTAGAAAAAGAGAAGACAGAACTGCATTAATTGAAAACTAGATTTATTTTTCAGAGCACTATATTCAAACCACCTGTATTCCACATTTCAATGAGAAAATAGAAGGAGCCCAGTACAAAACTATGACCTACTTTTACCACAAAAATGGAGAAGTGCAAAAACTAAAAGGAAATGGGGCATGAAAAACAAGAAAAGCAGTAAAGGATGCAAGAGAACAAGAAGATAATGACACCACATTTTCAGTATTATTTTACCTTCTTTCCCATGTTAGATAAAGGGTTGCATCTTCAAACTTTATTAATACCAGGTAAATAAACACTCTGAAATATTAAAGCAGTTACATTATGTTCCTACATAAATTAGTTTGGTTGCAGTAGTGATCTCTGCTACCTTGACACTAATGTGTGGAAAATTGCATGCATAATTATTCTTTAAAAAATGCTACAGATGAATATAAATAGAAAAAAAATTGAAAAAAGAAAAAAAGGAGGGAGGGTAGCAAAGGCTTAGGCTGGGGATACATGGCCACTATAGTGACAACAGACTCTCAGCCTTCTTGGAAAACCAAGGTCATATATGAACAGGAATCCACCCATTAGCAGTAACTCCAGACTTCACACATTTTATCCTGTACACACACCACCAATCTGAGTAAATATGAAGTCTGTGTGACGCCAGATACTCACCCTTCCATTCAAAGGAATGTCATGACAGGTACAAAATAAAGTGTTGTAATTTTGTACTTTCTGTGATATGCTTTGGCATAGATTATCTCTCACTGCTGGTCACTGTCAACAAGACTAATTGGCTACTGAGATTTAACAATGAAGACATTCAAGGACAGAGGAAGAAAAGGTCAATGAAAAACTGCATTATTTAGACAAGTGTCTGTGCTAAATTCACAGCTTCTGCAAGTTGGTCATGGAGACACAAATGCAATCCAAGCTACCTCTTCCCCCTCTACCTCCACTACCTCTCATCCCTTTTATTTGTTTGCTTGTTTTTTTTTAACAAGACAATGGGATTTATTTAAAAAAACAAAAAACAAAACTGAAAGCACATGCAAATGCTATATGACCACAGCAAAAATTAGGATCTTATTCCAATGATCATTTTAAACTTTTCTGAAATTAGAGCTTGAAAGTTACCAATGAAAAAATATAAACTACTATTATTTTTCTTTAGGTTTTACTTGGTCTTTCATTGTGCAATAGCCAGATGCCCTGTAATATGCACCTTGGGAAGGCACAGCAAGAAAAAAAGTCCTGCAAGGTTTCAGCTGTCAAGTGTTACCAGGCAACTGTTTTGTATTTCTTTAATTTCTTTATTTTTTCATTTAAACCTCAGCACAGTAAAACTACCATGATTCAAGCAGAAGGGAAGCTAAAAAGTATCCAAGGTATCCAAGCCACAGGTCTGCACTATGTACCAGGCTCAACAGAGTATGCTGACATCTAACAAATATCCCACTACTGGTTATTTTCTTAAAACACACTTATGACCTATTTTGAATACACACATACAAACACAAGGAAAGAATTATTCTTTAATTAATAAAAATAACTCTTAAAACTCACACATGCACATCGACTAAACTCAGCGAAACTGGAAAAAATAACGCAACAAACTCCTCAGGAACCCCACCTCTCACAGAAAGCACAAAATAACAACGTCATTGTTAAACCAAAAGATCCTGGAATTCCTTCTACACACTTTCCCTGACATCCTCACACAATAAAATGCAAGGGTCAGTGGTACTGAAACAAGGAACGGCAGTTCCACTCTTGTGCACATACGAAAGCAAGTGACCCAAACTATTATTCCAGTCTGAGGCACTTTTTGTTCCTAATATCCAGATGCAGCAGCTTCTTTTTTCCCTTTTCTCTTTTTTTTTTTTTTAAGAAATGACTGTGGACACCTCCTTCACATTTTCCTTTTCTTCAGTATTTTCACTTCATAAAGCTGCAGTCAATGTGTTTTGTGTGTAGTGAGAATGGAATGGCACATTCAGTGGTGGTCTCAGCCACAGCCTACATTGGTGGCTCAAGTAGTCTCAGGATTAGGTCTTTGTGTGTGATGAAAGGATATGAAAAGTCAGTTATTTAAACTCAGTCAAGCTGTTGATTTTGGGGAGGAAAAAGGTTTTGCAATTCAGTTTTCCTCAATAAATCACTGCCGTTTTTCAAGGGCAGCTGCAGATAGTTCACATGTTCACAGTGTTCTCCAGAAACAAAATAGATCATGATTTTTTTTACCCCTCCCCTCAATCTAACATAGGGTAAGAAATCAAAATGAAGGAGCCATCACATTAATTACTCAAATTCACTTGAAACTAAAGCAGAAAATCAACTCTGCTAACAAGCAGTTAAGATCACTGAAAAATTACAAGGGCAAGAAACTACAGAGAAAACCATCTCTTTAAAATTTACCAGAATAATTTACAAAACCATAAGGAAGTCTGAAATATATTTCACTCTTCTATGTATTCAATCAGTTTACAGACATAATTTCCAAGCAGTAGTGTATCAGTTTGGGTACTCATCTGGCAAAGTCTGGGATCAGTTTAAATAAGTTAACCCTCTGCAGATCTATCTTGGGTCGGAATATGATTCAGCCTTTGAGGAGCTCTCAAAAACACAGCATCCAAAACACCAGCCACTTAGGAATATCTGAGCTAATGTGCATAAACCACTATTAAATACATTGGATTCTTAATTCCTAATACCCACTCATTCATTTTAGTTCCTAATACCCACTCAAAATTTTATTCTGTTTCTTGGCTGACTTTTCCCCAATTAGTGCATTGTGTTTTATTAGCACTGCATTGACCTAAATATTGCCCAGAGAAGCTGTGGATGTCCATCCTTGGAACTGTTTAAGGCCAGGTTGGATGAAGCTTTGAGCAACCTGCCCTAGTAAAAGGTGTCCCTGTCCCTGGCAGAGGGTTTGGAACCAGTTGATCTTTGAGGTCCTTTCCAACCCAAAGCATCCTGTGAGCCTATGATTTTACACTGCAGACCTCGCACCTATCAGTGAAGTCCACATCAACAGAACCTTATACTCCCTCAGTGGTTAAGGCAGGATATTTATATCTAAATAAAGTAGATGTTTAAATCCTCTTAGAAAGTTTTAAAGCACTGTAATAGCCTTCACATAAGTTGTCCTCTACCTGAGGTGATTGCAACTTAGTTGGAGAACAGCTGCCAAAACCATGTAATTCCAGTTAAGAAAAATAAAACGAGATGCAGACTGAGGCTAAGGAGGCTAACAATAATTAAAAATGTTTTACAAAAAAACCAGTCAAAACCCCACCATTTTCACCAAACAAGTTCATTCAGCTTTTTGACTATCTTAAATCAACCTACAAACATTGATCACTACCTGATTTTACAGACAAATTTAATGCCATATTTGGTAGAAACAACAAGTATCACAGTGACCATAGCATTGTTATTTTACTTTTTTAGCAGAACTTGTATGGAACCTTATGGTCAGCCAGAATTCATTACAGAAGATAAGACCCAGGCATAGACTGCAGATTTTAATGTTCTTTGTTTTACTTAAATGAGCTTTGAACTGGACTCTAAACACACCATTAAAGATATCTTAGCTGAAACGACTAAACTTAACCTTTGGTTTCTTCTCAATTTTTCTACTTCACATCTACCCACAGAGTTCTGTTCCAGCCATGTAGTCAAACATAGCCATAAACATGTTCTCATAAAAGAGACTTATTTTTAATTCATAAACCTTGCGGATACATCAGTAATTTCCACAAAACACAGTCAGCTGCACTAATATGGGAGGTCTCATATGCTGTTAAAATTCATAAGAAGAAAAAAATTACTGCCTTCTAGTGAGGACTGCTTCTCTTGCCTTCAATCTCTCCAGGCAGGTGTGTTATATTTTGGTGCACTTCAAAACAAAGAATGAAAAGATGGCAGAAAACTTCAAACGCAATGCAAGTTGCTGCTTTGGGAGATACTGCAAAGCAATAGTTTTGTAAAATCTTAACTAGATTTTCAAAAGAATACAAAAGGCCCATGATGCATTTTTGTGCTCGCCATATACCTTTCATCTTTGCTTTAAGAAGAAAGTGTACAGAGACTATCCACTGTCTTGAAGAGAGACTTTATTCTCCTTAACTCAGTGGAAGATGTAAAAAATTAAATTCTTTCTGTTCAAAGAATTAATTTTCATCCAGTATAGCTGTCTAGACTAATAATGCTCATTTTGGTTGTAGTGCAGTGTCTAAATCTTATTATGTACTCCAAAAAGAATATTGTCAATTTTTATTATTGCTTATTTTGCATAATTACAAAATTCTTGAAACTAGTAGGTGGCATTTGATTATTTATTTATTGGTATTTAAACTGGTTCATATTGTAGTTTTTGAGTGTCCAATCACAGTGTGTTTATTTGTGCTGAAATTATACACTCACTCGCCAATACAGTAAAAGGGTGGAATGCTTCACAATGATCCCAGCCATACTTCTGAAAAACGACCACTTCTTCAATGCAAATCCGCTCACGAAAAGCTTCTACACACAAAGTAGGATGAACCAGTTACTGCATTGTTTATTAAGTTTCACTTGATTCCTCCTGACAACCATTTAAACAATGAATGTTGGGAAATGTCTCTCAAAGAATCAACAATAATGGCTGGGATCAGAGCTTTTATATTCAGCTAATACTGTTTTTAGAAAGGAGAAAATATTTCTTCCTGAAGGGATTATAAGGAGTGTTACAAAAGACACCTGCAAACAAAACAAGTGACAAAAGATCTCTATCATAATTGATAACATTTATCCTTTGTAAAAATCTCTTCTTGATCCGAAGTGTGTGTATATATATATCTATATATATATATCTTGCTCTTGAATTTCAAAAGCATGCAATAAGCAAGAAGCCTGCTCATCAAGAAGAGTAAATTTTAGAAAACCTGCCAAGAAGAAAGTGTTTTTTTCTTATGGAGAGCAATGCATTATTAATTAACAGCAAGACCCTAAATTTTCTTTTCTGATGCCAAATTGAGCAGGTAAGCTTTGAAACACAGTCTCTTTTTAATAGTGTACTGGACTTGTAAAATCTACTTCACTTTTTGGAAAGGAAAAGCTTCTCTTAAAAAACAAACTCCAGAATTTGACAAATAATTCCACAGCCAATTAAACAAAAAAACAACATAAATTAATCAAGGTGGAAAAAAATGTTTACCAAATATGGTTTTCAGTAGGAGCCTGAAAGAAGGAAACAATCACATCCAGTGAGCAGCCTTCACTCTTTCATTCCAGACCAGTTGAGTTTCAAAAGCACACACTGCCTAAAGAATCTATACACTGGTCAATAACTAGGTTTTCCAATGTGCAGGCAGATGATTCAGTCCTCTGTACAATGTGCCAGGCACACAGGGTAGACTCTGTCAGCTTTTTTTTGAAGCAGATCAGTTTGTTCCGTCAGAAGTAAGACGGTGCAGTTCCCAAGACAGTTTGCCTCAGGGTCTGTTCCCAAAAGGAAGTATGGACAAGATCACATCAATTGTGGCTCCCTCTGATTTTGCAGACTTCTGTAACATTTTTCCGGCAAATTCTGCATCCTCAGACAGCCCCACATCCCTTAAACCACATGCCAGGGCATGCAAAACACCCACTCAGCTTCTTGCTATAAAACCACTATGCAAGCAGTCTTGCAACACAACTCTCACATTATTATTGTAAATGCACAGAATTAAAGAAAACGGTTATTTTATCTCAGGATCACAGGACCCAGAGGATGCCCTGACCATGAGCAGTACTTAGTATGAACACATAGAGTGCAATCTGCTGTAGTCATAAATATAGACCTCACATGTAAGCAGGACACATATAAACCCCTCTGGCCTAATGGACACTGTGCAGGACAGATGGGTTTGACTTTGTGGATGCAAACCGTATGCTAAGAGAGGAGGATAAGGACTGCAGGACAAACTGAACTTCCAGTCAAAAAGACAGGCACATATGTATAGTCTCCAGACAGCTGAAATAAAGTAAGATATTTTGTCTAATAAGACAGTTAGCAAGTCTTCAGTAAGAAGACTTGGAATCTGTAAAAACAAGTAAAAAATAAATTGTTTTTATAGAAAAACCATATTGCACTTTCAAGAAGAATTTAATTTAAATTAAATTAAAGTGGCCATGAATTAAAAATCCTAATATTCACTGCAAGCAACTCCCTCACTTACAAAAAAAACTCCAATTGCTGTAATTGATAGATAAAAAACACCACATTCCTTTCTTCCCCAAAATGACACTTTAAAATTGCACTGTAAAAATTTGAAAAATAGAACACACTTCAATTTCAGCTATTTCACTAAACTACAAAAACCATTTTATCTTAATAGGTGCTTTTACCCCTTGGAATAATTTTTTCCCTATTTTCAAGAGTTTAGCAAGAACAACATGATTAAACTGCTCAACCTGAAATGTCTTTGGCTTATTTTCAAATAAGTCAAGACAGGGTTTAGATCCTGAATAAGTTACCCATAAGAGTTGAAGCAAAGCTAGGAATAGCACATTAAGAAACATTTCTGACCTCAGCAAGACAGGTGTGATCCACTAAGTGGATCCAGATAATCCACTAAGTCTTTTTTATCTAGCCTCCACAATTCTGTGCATTTTGTGATTCATGCTATTCTCATACAGTATGATCCTTCTTTGTCAGACTTATCCTCCTACAATTTCTTATGAGAGAGATTAATAGCAACTGCATCAGAAGAATTACCTTGATGTCATATATAATCCTTTATCATTTCTTCATCATCAAAATCTCAATGCTTTGTCCATCTTTCTTTTCTGCAACAACTTATTTCACGTGTTCCTATTAAGGCTATTATATTCACCCTATTACTACTAATCTTTTCTTTGTAAATAGCCACACCTATTTTAATCCAAAATGGTGTGGTAAGCATTTGATTCTTTGTGAAAGTAGACATGTAATTAGGTTAATCTGTGCTATCTTTTCATGTGAGCTGATTGTTTCTTTACTATGGACATATTTCTTATAACAGCAATAAGCTTGCCAGATTGCTTGGAGGCAAATCAGGAGCAATTTACCAAGCATGTAGCTACTACGAGCTGAAATCTTGACATAATAGCAAGCTGTGCATAGCCACTCCTACCTGCCAGTTATTACTCATGTTAGCTTTTTACTGACACGTTAAATTTCAACCGCACCTTTCTTTCACAAACAAGTACTTTCATTCAACTCAGCTACATCTGTGACAAATAGCTGATCTTCAGCAAAGCATACAGGAATCTAAATGCAGAACGCAGTGCAGAAGCCTTTGACAGCAGCAACTGAATTACCTGCACGAAGTCCAAGAACGTCAGTGGAAGCAAGTCATCCAAGTGGCCAATATCTTTGGAGAAACGGTTTAAGATTCTTCCTATAGAAACAGGGTTGAGAAGAAAAACACAAGGGAAGTAAATAGAATTCCTGCAAAGATCCATGTTTTACCATTTCAAAAACAATTAAAAGAAAACAGCTGGACTCTAAATTTAAAGATAATTTTGGAAACTCCAATGAAGGGACTCTTCTACAACCACTGCAATATATTTTGGAGAAGAATAATTTCTTTACAAATACAAAACCTTTACTTAAATGGGCTCTGAGGAGAATATTTCAACAGAATTTAACAGGTGAAACATACATGCTTTATATGCTTAACTTGTGTAGATAAAGGTTTACAGTTCACACTACACTTAATGCAAGTTTGATCAAGCAACAACACCCAGAATCTGTTCCTATCCTTGGCCAAAACTCACTAGTGCATGCATGTCTCAGATAAATCATAGCTGATCTAACTGATCTTTTCTAGCATTTCCGTTCTCACTTCTCCACATTACACATGGATTCAAATTGCAGGCATTTCTTAAATAAAATCTGAGATAGATTTGCATTCATGCAGCCCTACATTTATACTTATTCAAAACCTTGACAATACTGATCTTTATTAAAGCTAATAAAATGATTTTTAATCTGCTGTCAGTGAAGCATTTACATTTCTCTATTTTCCCAAGTTCTACTTGAGTGAAAAAAATCACTTATATCAATACTTCTTTAATAATTAAAGTCACAGCCCTTCCACCCATAAGTGGATTTTTCTCTGTTAATCAGTATCTCTATACACCAGGAAAGAAACTAAACCAGAGGTGGGAATCTGGCCATTTCTAAGGTGTGTGATGCCCATACATGCATTCACATTGCTTTGTTATCTGCATATATCTTGATTCAATTATACTTTTAACTGGTACAAACATATTCACTGCACTGGCAACAAAAGACCGGTTCTTTTTTTCTTTTCAAAGGAGCTCATTAAACTGAAAGCAAGCTTAAAGTTTCCACAGAGTGAGCTGGAGACGTAATTTAAAGATAAGAGATACTGAAGTAACTTCTGCAGCAACCATCATGCTAATTTTCTGCTCACACCTCTTTTTCATTCTTTTTTTTTTTAAGGGAATTTCTGTTCCACACCAAACAATACAGGAAACATCCTCTCCTCAGGTCTGGGACATGACTCTGAAGAGAAGATACTGGTGGCAAAGAGCATGTTCTGGAGTACCTCACTACCCAAGGCAGTTACTTCAGGCAGCCAACAGCAGAAATCATCCTGGTTTTAGGCTTTGCACACAGTGAGGAAGGGTATAGAGCAGCACAAGACTCAGAAAAATCTCTTTCATCTTTTTCTACTGGGAAAGCATGTGGGGATGTCCACTTTTACTCATAGCAGGGTAGATACATCAGAAGGAAGTCCAAGGCAATTTTAAAAAAAACTTTCATTTTCACATGGTTTTCTTACATGGAGACTGGTCACAGAAGAGTGAACAAGCACATGGTACATATATACTGTCACTAAGGCTTCTTAATATCCTAAAATATCACATTCTAGGTTATTTTCAAATGAACCAAGACTTTGCTGGCAAAAAGAAGATCATTCAAAGAGGTTAAATGCTTCCTGTTGATAGAGCTTTCCTTAGCTGCGTGTCCAGGAAGGGAAGATAAGGGAAACTAGGTGGAATAACAGACTGGACTCCGGGTATTAGAAATCTGTTCACAGATTGTCTTCTTGATGCCTTAAGTGTTAGATTTCATGTTTTCCAGACTTTGTACTGTATTAGTATATAACTGAACATAAAATGCTAGGAAGTTCTCTTCACAGGGTAGTAAGACAAAACAATCCTTTTCCAGCCCTAGAACCAAGGACACCCTTGCAGATTCAGGCCCCAAAAAGTTTAAACAACAGTGAATTGAAGAGAGCAAACTGGGAGGATGGGACTTCATAATCCAAAGCTGTAATCAGACAATTAATTCCAATATGTAAATGGACCAAAACTTATAAAAGTGTGAAATCTCGTGACTGAGTGTCCATCTTGGATGTAGCCATGGCCAGGCTTTTGTACTGCCCAAAATGTATCCTTTTAAGGTCTTTTTAATAAATACCTACTTTATTCCTTCAACTCTGTCCAGCCTCTAGGTAGCCTCTCAAGGCATCATTAGGAGTGACTTCACTTTATTTTACAGAGCAAGGAGCACAGCAAGGAGAGGTGACAGTGCTAAGCACCTCCATGAAAAGCTGTCAGACCCACCGATGACAAGCTGTATACAAGGACAAAGGATTATTCCCATAGTGAGCAAACCCCACCTTAATTCAGCCTAAGAACCACACTTTGCCTTTTAACCCCAAGTAAGTTTTATTTGTAGTGGTTTCAGACTTACATAAGAAGCTGTTGTGTAAAGGCCATCCCACATGACACTGCCAGGAGGCAGTGAGGTCACTTGGGCTGTTCCATGGCCACAGCAACGTCAGCCCGACGCTGGCACCTCCAGCAGCCAAGCAGTGCCTGCACATTTAGGAGTGACTGTGGCTCTCCTCCTCTTCCAGTGAAGTTCTCTGAGCAACATGGTCATGACAGAAAACTTAGCTGGCCCAGATCATCCCCAGCATCCCTGGTTTCACTGTCTCTTCCATGTTACCACCAACTGCTCCAGTTCCCAGAGGTAATCAAGCTGATAATTAATTGCCAAAACTGTAATTTTTTTTTTTTGCAACTGCCTTATGAAATTGTTAAGTATAACAATGTTTCTACAGCCTCTGTTTTGACAGTTCTGTGAGCTGCCACTAGGAAAGTGGAAATTAATCCGATGTTATCAATAAAACATGAAAACATCTTTTAATCTGCCTAATCCTCTTTAAAATGTAAATAGAGTAATTCTGTAAAATGACACTGACTAAAATTTGAGTGAGCAAAAAAATGGTATATGACAAAGATAGCCCTTGAAAACAGGAACCTTTCACAGTCCACCTAATACAATTAAACAGTGGCAACATGAATCAGTTGCTTCCCAAACAAGCATTAAAGTGAATCTCTGATAGCAGAGTTTCATTGTTTATAAATTTTCAACTTACTGAAAAATTAGTTTATTTAGTGTTTGCACATAGAAATTCTGGAAAATGACACCTGACGTCACTAAGACCAGGAAAATCTTTTGCTTATTGATAAGAGGTCTGTATCTCCCTCCTGCTCCTGTACTGCTTATGTGGTGGCACATTATGTTTCTCTACAGCTAAAGGCAAGCAACAAACCCACAAGCCTTAGCCTTATTTTTGTCATTGCTGTTTTTCAATTCTATTACCTCAGAGACAGTAGAAGAGAAAATACAAGTCTGGAGATGCATTTCAGATCCTGCTCACACGGATATAACTGTACTGCCATTTTATACAGCATGCCCTACACAGAAGGAAGCTACAGTAAACCACTAAAGCAAGCAAGTTCCTTCACCACATAGCAGGGACAGCAATGCACCTCCAAGCAGAAGTGTTATGCTTTGGAAATATCCACAAGATGCCCCACAGCCATTACAGTATTGCATTCAAAGCAATTGCTTCATTTATAAGGATATCTACAAATACAAGAGGTCTATTTCACAAGGTATGAAGAAACAACTGTTTCCACTTACTGGAAGCACAGTAAATCAGTGACTTGCTTAGGCCTTATTAAGCATGCAAGAGAAAACATTCCATATTTAAAAGTTAAAGTACCTATTTGGAGTCAGGACTCAAAGTGCTTACAGTTATGACTACAGCTTCTACCAGAATTTGCAAACCTAACTTTTGAGAATGGTTCTTCTGTCTATAGAAACTGGCGCACTTGCTATTCAGGAAGGGCAGGAGCTGCACCACTTACCTGCCCCCTCACCTTAAAAATTATGTTTTCTTTCCAAAACCTTTAAATTCTTCTCCCCTAAACTTATAGACTATCAACATTACTTTGCCACCACAATTGTATTTCCAAAAACCCCAAACTCCTAGAGTAAGCATTTCTGAGATACATATACATGCCCAGTGTCTCATCTGTAACAATAATTATTAGATCAGTCCAGTATATCCAATTCACAAAAAAATTTAAGCTCTTTTAATACCTATATCCTTTACTTACCCAGCAAGGGGCTATAAAAGCAAAAGGAAAATACTACATCTAGAACTTCTAAGTCAAATTTCACCAAACCACTAACAAAAGAAGTCTTTTAAGAAATCAAGGATTAAGTATGCCAACGTTACAATAGCATCCAAACTGGTGAATACTATCTGCTATTTCAACCACTCAGGCTTCCACGTGGTGTGTAGTGTTAGTAGCAAGCTGCAAAAGGGGACGTGCTCTCTTCAGCAGTCTTACGTTTGTTTTTACATCAAATAACTTAATCAGAACACACACTGTTGTTAGATTTCTTCCGAAGTAATTAAATAACTATTCAATGCCAATTAATCACTGTTAAATAAGGGTCTGTCACCAAAGTGCTATGTACACATTTCAGACTATTTAATGGTCAAATACTTGGCAGTATCAAAGTTAAACAATGATTCATTAAACCTCCTCCCCTACACAATAGTTAGGCTAAACTTGAAGTAAAAGGATCAAAATTCTTTTGTCCCCCATGAAAAAGACATCAAACCTCAGTATGTGATATTCTTTTCTTCCTCACTCTGTAAACTGCTTTAATTGCACAAATCGGAATGTGTTCAGGTGCTACAAACCCACTTTGCTTCTGCAGGTGCCTACTGATACTTTGGAACAGATGCTCAAACCTATCATACAAATAATGAAAACACTTGACTGTGCCACACCTTTTTAAAATGTTTATACATACTTTATCATGAAAGAAATATAATCCAAACTGATTCAACACTTAAGATGTAAACACCAGAAAATGATCTTTTTTTTAAACAAGAAACTAGGATCCTCCACTGGAATAGCCAAATGCCATCCACAGTATTCAGTGTTGTGCAACCTGAATTCCAACGACCCTAAGAGCAAGAGTAGATTATTTCTAAATGTATTTGGCACTTCTAGTACACTTTGTTGGCCAGGGCATTCACTGAAATACTTCTGTGTAACACAATTGAGTAGACACATTGATTTTCTATACCTTGCAATGAGTTTACAAAACCTTTACACCAACTTGCTTCATCACACATTGCAGAAATACTTTGTCGCTACTTCTCTACTTCATTGATTTGCCTCTTTGGAAAAGAAAAAGGGTTTAAGAAAAGGGCCTTCTACAGACAGAAAAGTTTTGCCACTTGTGTGTGCATGGGTGCACACTCTTGGAATGTTTTTCCCCTCAGAGATCAGGCTAATCTTCAGCGCAGGTAATTTTAATTGCATCACACCTTTTATTTCAATATGCAAATGTTATTAATAAATACTGCTTTGCATAGTAACCTAAACTCCTCCATAGCAATTGGCCTAAATATCCCTATACATGTACTGCATTTGCCAGGGGAAAAAAAAACATTCAAAATCTCTTAAGCGACTCTAAAACAGTGAAGCTAGAACACCCTCACTGTCCAGCCTCCATGGATATAGTCACATTCTCTTCTGCTCCTTGCTGCAAACTCACAGAAAACTGTCTAAAGGCAACCTGTAGCACTAAGAATAGATTTAAGAAGGTACTCAGCCATTTTAGTGTTACTAAACATAAACAACCCCAACTACGACTGCACACTTGCTTGAAGGTACGTCATACCAAGGAGATGCTCACCTGGGCTAGGACAGACAACCTTTGGATGTATCCACATCAGACAATCCCAAAGCACACACCTTGCAGCCACTGACTAGGCTGAGTGAGCAGAAGCCCCTTGTGTCCTCACCCCCTGGCACAAAGGCTGGGTGTCACCACTGCCTGCAACTGTGAGG
The DNA here is from genome assembly GCA_013399455.1 of Anthoscopus minutus. Classification (NCBI taxonomy): domain Eukaryota; kingdom Metazoa; phylum Chordata; class Aves; order Passeriformes; family Paridae; genus Anthoscopus; species Anthoscopus minutus. The sequence continues at coordinate 15,880 of VWYI01026891.1, forward strand.
GCGCAGCGTGGGCTTCCTGACCCCAAAGAGAGGAATCATCCAACAGTTCCAATTACAGCTTGGAACACCAAAGCCTCAAAATAATGCTCTCAAGTGTATGTGTGGCAATAAGGAACACTCAAAAAGTAGGAATAGAAGCAACAGCTGTACAGAACCAGGTACATTTAAACACCCATCTATTGAACTGCATTGAACACACTTACCAATCTGCCCATAGTACAAACTGGCAGCTCCCCACATATATTTCTGTTAAGCTGTGGCATTCAGCAACCGATAAGCCTTTACCCATGCTCAGTTCACACACATAAACACACACACACCCTGGGGAAAAAAAAAATGAAAAAAAAAAAAGTACTGCAACTACAAGCAGCCTGCCGTTTCATCAAAGCACTGACAAAGTGGATTGTCCATATCAAATGTTGGCAGGAAGCAGACATTACATCAACCTTGTAAAATACAACTATGAAATCAACAAAATAATTAAAGATGGATTACAGACTTTGAAAGGAATTGTAAGTTTGTGAAATATTTCTTCAGAAAGAAATCTGGAAATGCATCTCCTGCATAGCTGTCAATTACTGATCTACCTTGCCTTTTCTTCCGTATTTCTACAAAGACACGTCTAAAGGTCTGTTATCTTTTTTTAATATATGTTTAGCACCACATGTCCACACAAACTGCCATATACAGCATTGCTGTCTTCCCCACAGGCATCCTATAAATATAAATAAGAAATTCTACCCCATTTTTTTCTTTAGCAGTCTGAAACTGATAGGAATATTATCTCTTTCTTAGACATTTGCAAATAGGCACAGTGGTGCTGGGCCGAAATATGCTGAGATCATAATATCCATTTATCTAAACTGCTAGCATGTAATGAATTCAGGTGGGAAGCCTTCTATCCAAATTAATTTACTACTTGAAAAGGACTTTTTACACAAATGCTGTCAAACAAGAAAACAGTTAGGCAACGAGAAGAAAACATGAACACTGTGTTTGATCTTATTTTTAAGTGTAGGATTTAAAGGAAGAAGAATAACTACGATAAAGATAAGAACAGAAAGCAGACTTCTTTAGAAATGAATTTTTATTTTTACTGCTGATGGAGACATCTACATTACCTAGTATGAATACATTGATCCTAACTGTACAGTTGTTTCTGGAGCTTTCTAGTCCCTACACACCACTGATTGGAATTATCCTGCTGTGGCAAACCAATGCTCTATACTGCTTTTTTTATCTCTTTGGTAATTTATGTACAGTTGATTTGTCCTTTTTCCTGGCTGTACTCAGAAGAGCACATGCATTAACATCTGTTATCACCAGCCAAAGTCTCCTCATATAAGATACAATGCAGAAATTTTATATAAGGCTTCCATTAAAAACAGAAGCACATAAAGGAAAATTCTCTGGATTGTGTGGAGGAAGGGAGGGAAGTGTAACTTTCCTTCTTTCTGAAATTGCTTTCGTGGCAAATCTCACAACACCTTCTACATCCTAACTGCCCTTCCTATTGTATCTCATTACCCTTTAACTAAGTTGGTTACAACTGCAGATGTAACAGCATTTACAAAACAGAATTAAACTTTGGTGCTGAATTATACTCACTAACAAAGTGATCCCTTTAAAAATGTATGCTAGAGCTGGAATAATATATTCATCAGCAACTTTCTAATTATTGCTCTCTGCAATCACACCCTGTAATTGACAGTGAAAGGAAGATTCAAAATCATTTAAAAGTACAAATAAGTTTTATGCTAGAACCTGAGCACAAAACTACATCTCTGCTACATAATTAGATTGACAATGGAAGCAGACACCTGCACCCAACCCCAGAGTCCCTGGAGTAATATCAAAATTCTAATATGTGATCCTGTGATGAAGACTGCCAGAACAAAGTTCTAATCATTCTAGAAGTTAAGCTCTGGATATCTTCTCTGTTGCATTTCAAACCCATCCACTGAAGCTATTTTTAAGTTATCCTCAGTTTAATGAAAAAAATCTACATTTAAACATACTGAAACAAAAAAACTTACAACATAAAATGATGCCACCAAATTTAATGTACTGCCAGAACTTAATTTCTGTTGTATGCTTTAACATAAGCAACATGACTTTTAAGTCCCGTTTTTAAGAGACATAGTCCAACTGAACAAAAACAAACAAACGATCTATAGAGGAGGGGAGCACAGGAGAGCTACAACTGGCCTCCTTACCCTTCTGGAAGGGAAAAAAACTTTAAAATGGTAACCATTTGCAATTTCTTATCAATTGGCCTTTAAAAAGATGTCAAGTTATACACTACTGACAAAATTCTCCATTGATTTACACCACCTTCTTTTTCTTTTTCATATATAAAGTTACCAACCTCAATTTCTCACCACAATGCAAAGCATCTGTACAATAGAAACCAAACATTATCTACAAAATGTAGTCCTTTATTGACTTTCTACTAGCAAGTTTATGAATTTAATTCTTTGCTAAAATATTTAACCACAAATGCACCCATTTCTGAAAGAGCACTTGTGTAGTCTAGTTCTTTCTGCTACAAACCCAATTTGGGCTGGAATTATGTCCCAAGTGTCATTTTGCTGGAGGAGGGGCTTACAAAAAATTAAACAGAATACTACAAATCAGGATGGACTGAAATACCTGATGAGCACTTTGTTACTGGAATACTTACATGAAAGGAGAAAAACAGCTATTAGAGGTATTTTCCTATTTGCGAGCTATATATAAATATACATCAATGCAAGAATTAAAATGAAAATGGAAATATATGTCACCTTCCTGGAAAAGTTTTTCCAACAACAAAAAGGAATTTTCCTATGCTATTTATACTGTAAAGACTTGATTCAGAACAGGCTTAAAATATTGCATTTGAGAAAATACTGGGATGGATCTCATGCAGCTCTTGCAAATCTGCTCATATTTGTTGCTTTGCTTACATTCTATCTCCTAAAGATAATTCTCATACTAAGAATCTTAATTTCCAATGTTTCAGCGTTTTCCTCTTCCTCCCTTTTTTTTTTAAATTCGTGTTGAAGCTAGAGGAGCTCAATCATCACTGCAGTCTAAAACGACAATGAAGAAGTAACACATTACTGAATATAAAGCATTTGACTCCTGTAATCTTAGTTGAAACTGCTATCTGGTTATCACTGCCATATGGTTACCATTCCAGAAACAAGTAATATGCCACACTTTACCAGTCGTATATATTTAGATCCCCATTCATCTTCTTTTTTTTGCAACCATGAAAGAGAATTCTATAGGCACAGTCTACAGGGACTGAATTCTACAGAGGCTGTCTGTCTTGGGACAGCCACGGCTTCTGGGCTCTGCCTAGCCCACCCATTCTGAGGATAAAGCCTCTGGACAGGCCAAACAGCAGAGGCATTTCACATCTTCATCTGACTCTGTAAATCCTTCTCTTTTGCTTGGCATGTTCCTTCAGTTTGATTATTCATTTCTCCTTCACTTCAGTTTCATTTTATTTCTCTCTTCTTCTGTAATGCATGATTATTTGGAAAGGAGGGGTTGTCTCTAAAGTTCATTCATTATATATCCATGTAACGATTCCTGAAATACATTTTCCTTTTTAACTACTCCTACTTTAAAAAAGCCACTGGTAAAAATTTTATTTAAAAACCACATGGGTTTGGCTATCTAGACAGCACAACGCATGACACTGGATAATTTTCAATGGATTTTTTTCTGCCTCACATGGAATGCCATTATTACAGAACTCAAGAGATATTCTGGTACAGCTGTCAGAAAGCTCACTAAGTCTGCTGTGCAAATAATCAAAGCATTCTCTTGGAAAATTTGTTCTGTGTTAAAGAAGACACACCCCACACCCTAATGCCCCATGAAAATAAATATTTTGCTTCAATTTGGGACTTTTTAAACCACATGTTGGGGGAAAGTCACGTAACATTTGGAAACAATTATACTCACAACTTAGGTACCATTCACAAAATAAGATATTGGGAAACCTGTCATCCTCTTAGTAAAGGTACAGCCAAGTCCAAGGGTCGGGACTTAAAAGAGGCAAAGGTGGAGCAGAGATCCACAGGAATGTGTTATTTTCAGCAGTCATAGAGAATACACTGGAGAGGTGGGCCACCCACCTCTCCAGCAGGCATGTTAATTCTCTGCTACAGGCACTTCTGCTGTAGGTCTCCTTCAGTCCTTGCTCTTGAAGCTACTCACCCTTTGGAAAACTCAGTAGAAAGTACGGCACCAGAAGAAGGCAAATAGGTGCGTGCCTGAAGGCTACAGCAATCAGCATGGGAGGGACTACAGCTGGAATGAAATCCTTTGGGTTTTTTGAGGGACCTAATATAGGGCATGGAATGGATCCTTTCCAGTGGAGCAAGCTCCAGGGTGTAAGGAGGGATGACTACACCTATTCTTCTGTTTTGTGACTGGCACCAGATTCCACTTGCTAATCTTGCCTGAGAAACAACCAAAAATCTTTTGTCTCAGAAAAGCTGAAGGCAACCACAACCCAAGGGTTTTATTCCAGAAGTGATGTCCAAGAGAATATACATATAGTCTGACAACACCTTTCCTTGGGCCACTGGCTTCTGGGGAAAAAGAGTACCACTATAAAGCAAACTTCTTTATAGCCTAAACTATAATTAACAACACTTAAGTGAAATCAAATGAGAAAAAAAAGAGGCCAAATATGACCTCTTCTCTACTGTGTATTTTATTCATTACATTAAAAAAAAGACATTTTAATAATTACATTATTGAATGCTAAGCATTTTGAAAAGTCATACTGCACTGCCTTTGACTCTACTGCACTCCTCTACTGGGTAACAATTAGAAAGCTTCATCTCAGAAACAAAAAAGAAATATATACCAGAAATAAGCAGGTACAAATGAGAACTAGCTGCTGACCACACTAAAAACCACACTAAAACATTAGTCATGCATACATCAAAACTAAAGACTATTTAATGTTTCTGTATAAATACACCTTAAATAAATCCCTATAGATTTTATTGACAGCTAAACACTAGAGGTTAAATTAAAATCATATCATTGCATATATGTTGTTTAAAATTAAAGGAAAAACCCCATTATTTCCTCTTTTTCATGGCTTTTAAATAGTAAGAAACTTAGAATGATAAATATGTGAATAGCAACATTTCTTCACTTCTCTATGAACACAGAAAAAAATTCACACACATCAAGGAGGAAAATAATTACTTGACTGAACCATCATTCAAGCAGAAATTAATACAATTCAGAAACCCTTTTGGTTTTGTTCAGTTCAAAGACAGACTTCACTGTGAAGCTCTGATTTACAGCTATCCAGCAGTATGAACTCCTAAATAAATAAGCAAGCTAAAACAGAAGAGTGCTGCTCACAACAAGGGACTCCTGAGAATGCTGCCATTTGCTCTCTGCACATCAGGAACACTCAGAAGAGGATTAATGTATCTGAAGTGGGAGGCAGAGACTCACTAGGACACAGGCTGCACCATCACGTAGCCAGCAGTGTGCCCTGCCCTGAAGAGTTTGTTGTGTCAGCTAAGAGAAACCAACACAACTGACTGCAGAAGGAATAACGAGCTAGGGGAAGATGGAGCAGTAAGCTGGAACTGAAAGTTGCAAGACAAGATGTGTTTTAAAGTGCAGGAACACAAAGAGGTCACGGAATTAATGAGTTTTCCCCACCCATATGTTTAACTGCTGTCAGTGTACTGCGGTTACAATGCTACTGGTGCATCTCGAGAGATGATTTTAAGATGAAAAAATGCCAACTTGTGGATGAGCTTTAGTGCACAGTGAGCAGGAAGTTACAAAGATGTAAGCATGAAAGATAAACAAGCAAAATGATGAGGGAGAGAGTTAAAAACACTGGAATGTGCCAACTGCTCCATTTACCAGGTGCAGAAATAGTAACAGTTTGCATGGGGAGAAGGCTAATGTGCAAATCAAGTCATACTCCTCTCTACAATTCCTGTTAGACTCCCTCACAGTATATTGGGGCTGTAAGATTAAGAAAAGGTCTTCCCTTCATCTAGCCCTGGGGAGCAGCTGCAAGACTGAATTGTCAAGAGACAAACTGGTAGTCACAGTCACAGACCTCACCAAATCTGGGGTGTTTGGATATTAAGAGAGCTTTTGTGGACATATTGACTTGAATTTTCGCCCTGCTTGCATGTGTCCTCTCCATCACCCTCAGCTTCATTCACTGCATATCCACTCCCCATTTCCTCTTCTCTTTCTTCCTTCCACACTGGTTCTTCCCTTCTCCTTCACCATAGCATGGCACAACCTCTAGGTACAAACGTCACCCCACACACAACCAAGGCACAAAGCCTAACACAGCGAGACACGGGAAGTATGGAAGAGTTGGGGACCTAGCAACTGAGAACACAAGATGAACACAGGGTGATTGCAACACTTAAAACCAGAAAAGTGCGTGAACTAATGTTTTGGAAATGCAGAGTAATAAAAAGAGCCAGATAGGGGAATAACATAGGAGCTGTAAAGGCAAAAGAAAGGGTGTTTTACATTTAAAAACATGGGAAATACAACCAGTGAGAGACCAGGTTCTGAAATAGTTCCTGAACTAGAACTGAGGAAGACAAAAAGCCAGTGTCACCTGAAGGATGATGGCAAAGTGCATCCAGCACAAACTGCATAACCTTAGGCACTGGACACATACACATTATTCACAAGGTTGTACTCTGACAGACAAGGGAAGACTTGTATCTATTGAAATAGATGTCTTTAGAAAACAATTCAGAGGATTTTAGTTACCTCTTACAGGAGCGTATTTCACTCTGCTAACTATATAACTTGTGTCTCAGTCTTTAGAGTATACTCTGATTAGTTTGCTTAATTTCGTTCACACAAGGTCTTAAGATTTCACAAGGTCATTAAGACTTCAGGTAAAGGAATTATCAGTAAGAGTTTTCCTTCTTCCTTCAAAACTTGTCTGGCATTGTATTTTTAACAGCTCACTTACTTATGCATCGATGTTGTCTTCCTGACACCCATTTCCACCACAATTTTGTTTTATTGCTTTTTTAAACCAGCAGTTTTTCTGCTGAAAATTCATCAGATACATTAGGATGAAACAAGTTCCAGAACTGTAACAAACAGGGCAACTAGAAGAGTCAAGTAATGACTATGCCAAAAATATCTGTCGCTCAAGTATCCATATCCAATACATAAACCACTATTAAACCCTCTCATGGACCTGCAGCACAAGTTATATTTCATAAAACACATTAAAAATATTTCAAATAATCACAGATCATAATCTGACCCTAGACATTTTGGGAAAGGCTCTTCCAAAACAACAGCCTTGCCATTATTCTGCTTTGAAAAAGACACCGAATTTCTGATAAGGCATGAATAAAATGGAAAAATACACATATAATAAAGAAAGCAAATGACAGAAAAATATCTTGTGTTTTTGTTTCCCTCTTCCCCAAACAGCACCAGCACACAAGTTGATTCTGCGTCAATTTGCAGATACATCATTAAAACATATGAAACAAAACTGTATCTCCAAGCTAAAGAACCACAAAAGGCAAAACTGTATTAATAAACCAACCACTATCAAAATCACAGAGTATTAATTAGTATCAACTTAGCATAGTAGTTTATTTAATTTGCATATTTGGAGTTGAATATTAGAACATTCTAATTAGAATATTAGAACGTTGGCTCTGACAGTTTTCAAAATGCAGTTTAACTTTAGAATGCATATGAAAAGCATTCACTAAACTTCTCAGCACAGCTGAATGGTATTTACAACACCTCTTCACTTTCTGAACGTATATTTTGCTCTTGCCTCACTCTAGAGAAGAAGTCCTCAAATAGCAGTTTCACATTCCTAATATGAACATTCAATTCCTAAAGTTCTTAGTGGTTAACTGTACAGTGGTCATGCCTCCAGGAAGGGGTCACAAACAAGTTTAAGGCTTTGGATCACTTTTAAACCTTTTAAGACCCTCTGGACAACTGGGGGTTTGGTTCCTTGTTTCTTTTGTTTTTCTAAGAATGGAAATTGAAAATGCCTCTTGACATCAAGGTTTTGTAACCTTTCATAATCCAGTGTTTTCCTGGAAAATTGTCATATTACAGGTATAGAAACTGCTGGGCTTATGAAACAAAAGCCTCTAGCACAGCACATGGTCTGTTCTACCTTCCAGAAAGTTCATTACTTCAACAGGTACCATGCTCATACCTGCTGAAGTTTGTCCACAATAGACCACTTGGCATGATTAGGACCTAAATTACGTCAAGATATCACAAGCTACCTGAACTAGAAATGCAAATAAATTTGAAAAAAATCCGAAGTATGTTGTAAAACTGTATCTCTCTAGTGTTACCACTTGCATGGGTTACATTCTTTCCTCCTCAGCACATTCAAACATCCAAACGACCATTATGTTCAGAAAAGAGATCCTAGAAGAACTGAAAAGTTCTGACATCAGACAATTTAAACTATCTGTGAATCCCCTTGAGGAGGTATGAATCATCTCTGAGGTTTAAATTAGATTATCAACCAAGTGAAGCAGCACAGTAAATCTACAATAAAAGATGAATGCCTACAGGAAAATAATTTTTGCCCCTAGTGGCAGATGGTTGAACTTTAAAGGATCTGAGACTAAGCTCTTTGTCTAAGCCTTCCTGACAGAAAACAACTGAAATAATATTTTCGGTTGGTCCAACTTTGCTCCACATGCCACATGAAAACAGTATCTAAACCCTGTAAATGAAAGTATATTGTCACTTCTAAACCAATTGAGGATCAAACAATTTACAGAAACCAAGACTTATTTTGCTGACAATTAAGCTCTATCGCCAAGACTCGAGATTCAATGAAATTTGACAATTGTGAAGAAAAAAGCTTTTGTCTGACTAAGTCTGAAGCACTTGGAAGAATCAACAGAAAATCAGAAAACCGAATTAGATTGAAAAGCCTTTGAGGATAAAATTCACTAATTAAAGTAACTGCCTTCCTTGCTCTGTTTCCTCTCTGAATTGCTTTAGTATCACAGCAGAAAGGCATATAGCAAGAGGAAAAATTGGTCTAAGGAGCAAATGTTACACCCGCCACACTTCCTCTTACACCAGCAGCATTCTCTGTCCATCCTGCTGGTCAAGTTCCCACAAGAATCACTATTCCTTTAAAGATGAGATGAAAGGGTAAATCTCTGCTTTGCACCAAATATGAGAGGTATGAAAGGTCTTTAAAGCCTTCTTCTTCCATGCTGAAAATTTGTTTTAATCACATTTACTTCGTAGTAATTCAGATACAACTCAAAGCTACTGAAGTGCTGCAGGTCACTAGCTGGGAGAGTATTTTTGCATCTCCTCCTCAGGGAGTCAAAAAATGAATGTATCCTTCTGTTTTTCCAAGACCCATAAAAGTAAAGAAACATAGAATGGGGCCTGGGCTGGAAGGGACCTTAAAGACCACCTAGTTCCAACCTCCTTTTAGTGGGCAATGACACCTTCCATAAGACCAGGCTGCTCAGAGCTCCATCCAACGTGGCTTGAACACCTCCAAGGATAAGGCATCAACAGACTTGTCTGGACAACCTGTGCCAGTGCCGCACTACCCTCACAGCAAAGTTTTCCTTAATAACTAATCTAAATATACTGTCTTTCAGTTGTACTAACTTGTCCTCTTTCTGCCCATTTAATTGAACAGTACGTAAGATTTCTATTCAAAACACTTCCATGCCTATTTTAAAATTAATAACAAGTATTCAACAAGCATTTTAACATCTTGTATCTCATGACAAGTACAAACAACAGAGGCAGAGAAGGAAGGTATTAACAAATTAAACAGTGCTCACAGCACGACGTTTTAAGCTAAACAACATCTCAGACAATTTCAGAAACCTTGGATTTTGCATTCCACTAAACATTTGTGTCTCTATTAAAAGTACATAATAATATTGCTTTAGTGCGGGGCTAAGATGGGACAAAAACTAATTAAATCCTATTTTTCCACAGGAATGTTTCTGTTTTTTCAAGCAAACAAACACTTCTGGAAAGCGTCAGATTGGACATTTCCACTCTTGAACACTCAGCAGGTGAACAAAATCATCTGTATAAGCCCTCATAATCTTAGAGAAACACTTATTTCTGAACAATCACTTCTAAACACTGTCCTTAAGCCTTCGGTAGTAGCTGAGCAACACTGGTTATTAAACTGAGGTGCAGCAGAGTTTATTTTTTCTTATCTGAATTAAAAAAAAAATATGTTGGGATTGTTTTTTCCATTTTTTCTCCTGGGGATTTTTGGGGGTTTAAGTATAGGCAGAATTCAGTGAATGTCTTTGAATTCAATATTAAAACATACTTGTAGCTTAATTATGAAAAAATATCATTGTCGCTACGTATTTGGAATATTAAAATTTGTCAGCTTTATAAAAACCTCAAGGCACTCGTTTCTCTCAAATTTGGCTTTATTCTGAAAGCACTCCTTAGATAAGATTTCTTAATATTAGAATAAGTCTAGCATAACTAGTTTTCTGTTGAAAATACTGATGAAAAAAATTCTCTCTATATTGTTAGTTTAATAGAAAAAAAAAGATGACACTTCTAAAGCTAAAATAATCTATTTTCACAGTTCTAAGGCTTTAAATTTGCAGAGGTTTCTGCAGGTATCTTTTGTCTTAAAGGAGCTTCAAAACATTATTTTTTTTCTCCAATGGTAATAGAACATTAGCT
>VWYI01026892.1:0-61756 GCA_013399455.1 Anthoscopus minutus
TGTCAACCAGCATCCCCAGGTCCCTTTCTTCAGAGCTGCTCTCCAGCCACTGTTCTTCTCATTTATATTTTTCTCCAACCTTACTCTGTCCTAGAATTTGGCATTTGGACTCTGCAAGCGTCCTGTCCTGTCCTTCAAGAAAGCGAACAGTAGCATTAATGGTGCATTCAACTCCTGCATCCAGATCACTGATAAGCAGATTAAACAGGGCTGGCCCTGGAACTGAAACCTGAGAAACATCACTGGTGACCAGTCCCCAGACAGATCATCACCACATCCCTTTGACCTTTGCCCTTCAAAGAGTTCTTCATCCAGAACATCTTGAATCCTCAGCTGGATGTTGTGAGTGACAGCATCAAACACCTTCCTGGCATGCAAAAGACTGCAAACATTGCCTTCCCTTCATGCATGATGTGGGTGAGCCTTTAATAGACATATGTCAAATTATTTAAACAGGACTTTCCCTTTATGAACTCATTTTATTCTCAACAATTTTTCCAGGAGGTGAGGTTAGACTGTAATTTGCTGGCTCTTCCCTCGTGCCCTTTTTGCAGATTGCAATAACATTTACCAGCTTCCAGTCAGCAGGAACCTCCCCAGACTCCCAAGACTTTCAAAGATGATTGAGACCAGTCCTGCCAGGGCATTTACTATATCCTTCAGAACTCTTGGATGAATCCCATCCAGTCCCACAGACTTGTGAGCTTTCAGCTGATAGTGCTGGTCCATTACAATTTTAGTGTCCACAAAAGGACAATCACTGTTCCCACAGTCCTGGTCCTCTGAGTTTGGGGCCCAGGAAGCCCAAGGTCTACCTACATTATTAAGGTGAAGGTAAAATAATGCATTGAATGCCTCTGCTTTTTATTCATCCATAGTAGCCAGATGATTATCTCCAACAAATATCAATTCAAGGTTTTTTTAGACCTCTTCTTTCTATTAACATAATTTAAAAGATTCTTCTTGTTTCTTGATGCAACACTCTCCAGTTTCAATTGAGCTTCAGCCTTTCAAGTCTTCTCCCTCCATATACAAACAACAGCTACAAAGACCTCCTTTTGATTAACAGATTGATGGATTAAAAAAATCCCTGAGCACAAATTAAGGAAAATGGGGACAGACATGAAGTTATCTGGGAGAACTTAGACCCGTATTTATCTCAGGGAAGTATGCCTGATACTAGCCACATCTATTATCTGGGAGAACCAAAGGCTTGTCCTTTCCAGATGATGTTATATGCTTAATTTGTTAGTTCTAAAGAACAAGCCTCTTAAATGACATGAGGAAGCCATAAGATTTTCTTTCCAACATATTCCAATCACTGTTCCATGTTCTTATTGGCATGGTATATCTTATAGTGCTTTTTATTGTTCATAGGTAAACAGTTCTTCAATATCTTTCCTCCCAAAAGGCTACTACCTACCTATTCAGTCTTTTGTATCTAAGATTTTATTTGCATTGCAGTGAACAATACTATGTTTTTATTTTAAAATAAAATTCAATAACTAAATGCTTGTATTTGTTTTGACATTCATTGGTCCTTCAAATAGACTAGCATTTTGTGTTAATAGAGTAATATCAGTGTTGTGATGAATTGATACCTTGAACTATTGTACTTGTATTGAACTACTGAACTTGTACTTCAGTACAGGAAAATGCAAGTTATAAGAAAGAAATCTAATATTGAAAATTATTTACTACTAGACAAAACTCTTTTTCGATCAAGTAGATTCTGTATAGTGCATTCTAAAAAGATTTAGTTTATGTGCAGCTACTTTATTTTTCTTTAATTTCTTATAGAAAGGGAAGTACATTATGCCAACAACAGGCCACCTGTTCAATTTTCAAAGAAAAAAATAATGCAAATAGGATCTATTTATTCTTGAATACATGAGGCAGTGCAGAAGTAAGAGGAAAGTGACTTAGCTGAGGAAGAAAGATTAGGAAGAGTTTGGGTTTTTTCCTCAAATCAATATCTAATAATTTCTTCATTAGCACACAGAACTATGATCCCTTTCCCATGACATAAAAGATGCACAAACAGATTTTTTTACATGATGTAATGAATCCTTATATGATTTAAAATGATCAAAGGACTAAGATGAAAGCTTTAAACTCTGTGATAAAACATTGATAATTTTGCTGTAATATTCAATACTGTGACCCAAAAAAAATAGTTCTCAAACCTCAAAGCTTTAAAAAAGCCTTATATAATATTTTTTAAGTCTTATTATATCAATAGCTCCATAACTACCAATTATCTGCATAACAATTTGTATAACTGCCAATAAAACCTGAAATTCAGGCTGCAATGAAGTATTCCATTTAGATTAACTAGCAGACATAATCAGGTAAATCAATAAGAATTATTTTAAGCTGTTCATAAATGCTAAAAGGATTGAATAAGTGTTGTCCAGGGCTTTTTCCATATTTTCAGTTTGATCCTAATATATGTAATACATCAGTACATTTAGGAAATTCATTGAAATGCCTATAATGTAAACTTATTGGACAAACTTCAAAAAATGTCTGTTATACAATTGCTTGTTAATATTGCAAGCTTTTAATTGCTTGCTTAATTAGCTCATTTAATTAATGTAAATACAGCATTGCTTAAACACTTAACATTAATTTCTATGGCTTCATGCCATTCAACAATATATGTGAGATTGGTTCAATCAGAGAACCATGATACTACAAGAATAATGACGTTTTTTGATATTTCAATTTTTTTATACAGTACTGAAATTTGTTTTATGCTAAACAGAGCTAATCAATCATTTTAATTAAAAACTAGAGGTGGGATAGGTCTCCCACTGAACTGAAGAGTGCTAAGGTTTTTGTCATTGCTTCAGGGCAGATTCAGCTTATTGAGTTTGGTTGTTGAGAAAGAATCTCAGATATTAAAGTAGCCATGCTTCTTTCTACATCTAAAGCAGGTCTTTATGCAATGTGGCATTTTGGTTTGTGAACAAATATAAAACTGTTTAAATGTTTGTTTTTAAACTCTGCTTTTGTCACTGTGGATACCTTTTTGTTTAGACTTCAGGGTATTTTCAAAGCTGTGTGTAGGAGTTGAGAAATTATACATCTGAATCCCATTATTTTCTAACAGGATTTGAATGCATATATTTGCCCTAAGATTTAATTATAAGTCTTTGCAAACCTAGATCAATTAAGCAACTTAAAAACCTGCTCTTTGGGGAAATAACTGTCAGTTTCTCTTTTTCTTTGAGTGTCATAATTATACCAGAAATTTGCTCTAACACTTCTTTCTTAATGGTAATTTACATGATAAAAATATATTAAAATAGTATAAACTCTCAGTATATAAATTAGTCAGTATAGAATTACAGAACTGAGCTGAAAGGGATCTCAGAAGTCCTTGGTGCACCTCTTTGCTTCAACATATAAAGTATAGTTGCATGGAAGATGTTTTCCAGTTTGGATTTTCTAAAGTGAAGACATCGCAGGCTATGAAACTGGCCTGTTTTGATATAACATTATATTTATTATTTCAATGTGCAAATTAAAATGTTATTTAAACCTATTAATTACATATTGTCCTATTTTCTCTACCACAGAGAACTGGCAACTACTTTTCACTTTCAATCAGGATTTTACTCTTAAATCCTGACAACCAATCCTAAATTGTAGAATTTCCCCTCTTTATAAAAATTATCCATATCTCTGATTATATCAATTTTTCTCCTTTGAACTATTTGAAATGTTGTTGTGTAGCATTCTTAATGGTTCTAAAGGCTCCTTAGAAGAGGTTACTACACTCCAGCTAAGGTTTCATTTATGAGGAACAAAGCAGAATTGCCTAGCATCTCTTGTGAACTGTACTTCATTTACATATCCCAGCATGATGTGCTTCTTTACAAAGCATGACACCACTGATTGATGTGTGGTTTATGATCTGATGAGGGTTATCCTCAGATTCTTTGATATTGAGTTGCTATTTAATCAACTCATGTAGAACTTCCATCTCTTTATTCATGTAACTGAAATTACTATCCAAATATAGAAGACTGTAATTGCCTTTATTGAATTGAATCATTCATTTAAAAATAATTTTTTCACCTTTTGTCAAAATTATTTTGAATTATAACACAGACTCCCAGTATTCTTGCAGTTTATCCCAGGACAACACATTAAGTATACTTTCTGTTCCTTCATCCAGGATATGAATGTAGAATAAACCTAAATTCAAGTAGGATCCACTGAGAAGCTTGAAGTAAATCTCCAACCATTGACAGTTTCTCTAACAATGCCTGCTTGCAACCAGTTTCACTGCAACGCTGGTAGTCTCATCTATACCACACCTGTGAATCTTAATTACAAAAATACGTTAAACTGTGTCATCTATCTTACTAAGGCCGCAATATAGTATATTTTGATTCTCTACTACACATAAAACATAAAATCCAAGTTAGCTGTTACTTTATTATCTTTTTAAATCTTACAAATTATTTGATCATGAGTCGGCAAGTGATGAATAATTAAATTGTACATCACTTATTTGGCCTATTCTAATTGCTGTTATTCAGCAATTATTATTCTTATCCTCCTTTTTTGTCCCATTAGACTGTCTTTTTCTCAAAGTACAAGTTTGCTCACTTTTACCTACTGTGACGGTGGGGAGTGAGTAAACAGCTCTGTGGTGCTTGTCAGCTGGAGTTAAACCTTTGATAATCCTTTTTGTTGCCCAATGTCAGGTATGATGGTTTAAGGTAATAGCAAGTCTGACTAGAACATGTAATAATAAGCTTGTTATAGACACTTGTTGCATTAGTTTAAAAATTGCTGGTCACAGTGTTGATTTATTTACTCTCAAATTTGGTCTGCTTGTACTTTCACTTGGCTTGTGTAACATCTTCCATGTAGTATACATTGCCCATCATGCTGTTTATGATCCGTGAGAGCTGGGCCAAGGTAATCATGTTGTTCTACTTTGTAGCATTGCCTAATTGATACTCTAGAACTGCTAGTCGTGAAACTAATCTGATAGTTGTAATCAGCATAATCATCTCTGTACTTTGGTAGCCATCTATTGGAAACTATTCATAATTATATATTTTAGCTTTTCCTTTTGTCCTTGGAGATGCAATCCATGCAGGAGATACTTCCATCTTGGCTTCCTTCTCCTCCAGGCTAATTACAATAGCTCCTGAGAGTTCTGATTCTCCTTGGGATGTTCAAACCAGCGTGTTCCTATTGCTACCTGTTCTGAATGTGTTCCAGGTATTGTTTAAGGTTAAACAACTATTTAATAATACATCCAGATATCTGCCCTGAGGCTGGATAATTATGTGTGGCAGATTGTGCAGGATACTATTGGCAAGTACCTAGAAGAGTGAGCACCTCCAGTGTTTGGAATTCCACTCTGAAAAAGTGAAGAATCTGGAAAAATCAATAAAATATTTGGGAAAAGTATGCTATCCTGGCAATTCCAGAGAAACATAAATCTCTTTAAGATGCCCCAGCCTGGCCCAGGCCTACCAAGCCATGTTCAACACTTCTCAGCACCCTCAAGGGGAAGAGACTGTCTGTATGTGACAGCAAAATGACAAATGCTGCAGATACTTCAACTGAGATGACAGATACTGCAGGTCATTTAGTAAGGGATAAAAAAGCAGGGCAATCATGAGAAGAGCAGCAGAAACAAGCAGAGCCCAAATATCAGACAAAACCACCTAATCCTTATTCCTGAGTAACCTGCACTAAGGAAGATGTTATAACTCACCCAGACAAGTGTAGCCCCATGGTGAGAGAAACTATCAAACTAATACAATGAATACTTATAACAAATGTCTTGTGTTTCTGCTTTAATAGAAGAATAGTGCTGGTAATATAGTGATGTTTTTTGTTGTTGCTAAGTAGTGTTTGTACTAAGTTAAAGAAGTTCAGCTTCTCATGGCCTGCAAGCTAGGAGGTGGGTGGGGCACAAGAATTTGGAAGAGGACACAGCCAGGACGCTGACTCAAACTGGCCAAAGGGATATTCCATACTGTATGGTGTCATGCTCAGTGTATAAACTCGGGGGAAAGCGGGTTGGAGGCCACTGTTTGGGAACAGACTGGCATCACCTGGAGAGTGGCCTGCAATTGCATTGTGCATCACTTGTTTTGTATATTCTAATTATTCTATCATCATCACTGTAATCATATTCCTTTTTTTCTGTCCTATTAAGCTGCCTTTAACTCAACCTACAAGTTTTCTCACTTTGCTCTTTTGATTGTCTGCCCCATCCCACTGTAGGGAAGGAGATGGGAGTGAGTGTGCAGCTGTGTGGTGCTTATTTGCCATTGGGGGCTAAACCACAGCACTCTTAAAAACGTTGTTATAATTTTCATTTTCTGCTCTTCTGAAACATCATTAATTTTTCATGCGCTCTCAGAAATAAGGAAAAAAAATTCTGACATTACTTTTATTGGTTCTTAAAGCCTTTTAAAATACATAACATCAGGACCAAAATATTTTACCAGATTCATATTTTTCAAGTATGCTCCAGCTTCTTATTTCTCTGTTTGGCAGTAAGGCCTTGTCAGTGACACCAGAATGCCTATAGTTGAGTATTTCAGGAAATGTTGATGGAAAGGTAATTTTCCCCTGTTGATAGACCATTTCTACCCCTGGCCTTCTTTTTCCTTAAATATACTTGCAGAATTATTTCTCAACACTCTTGCATGTTACTTCCTGGTTGTATTTTATACTATATATGTTCTGCTGTTCTCCGCATCTATGTGGGCTACTTTTCTTATTTTTTCAAGTTTATATCTGACCTAGTTTCTATAGTCTGCATGAAATTTGTCATGGTTTAAGTCATTTTATCTCTTGATATACATCACGTTCTTCCTCTGTAATTGGGTAGCCTGTACTTCTGCCCTTAGTATTATCTCTTTAGGAACCAACTGTCTCTTAACTAATATTTCACAAAATTTGTTTCTAAGTGTCTTGAGTTTATTAAAGTGTACCTTTTTGAAGCCTATTATTTTTAGTGCTTTTTTTCTTCCTAAGGATTGTGAGCCCTATCACTTACTTCCTAGTAATTAACATCAAATCTAAAACTGCTTTGCCTTTCATTCTTTAATTTTTCCTGGTTTTTTGTGCAAAAAAAATTGACATTTGAGTATTCCAGGAACGAATGACTGAATAAATTGATTATTCAGACCAAAACACAGGTTTTGTTTGAAAATTGTAGGCTGAGCACAGTAATCTCCCTGTCTATTACATATTTTCATATCAATAATTAAAAAAGCTACAGCTTGAAAAAGAACTCCTACATCATAATTTTCTATAAATATGTCCATTTTTTATGATTTTAAATTATCCATGGCAGTTGAATGTGAAATTTCTAAGCCCTAAGTAATTCAGAATCCTTGAGGAAATATCAACCACTTCTTAGTCCGTATGTGGCCTGCAAAAAACCCTTTGCAAATTCTATGTAAGCCTACAACCAGGGATGCCTGAAAATATAAATATAAGCAAAGCCTTTTTTAGTCATTACTGTTATGGACATTGTGCCTGCTATGTTTTATACACGTAAGGTAAGCATGTAATGCTCTCAAACCAGAATGGTCACCAATTGCTAACATGATAGCGTATATCGCTGCATATTTTGAAGAACAGTGGTGATTTAAGGATCAAGTTCTAATACTACGGGAGTCTCCTGAAATAACTTAGTCATTAGCATACTGCCTCTATCAAATTGTAAATTTCATGAACTGACTAGAAAAACATTCTTGAGGTCTAAACATCTAAATTTAATTGACATCTAAACATGTCTAGCCATGATGCCAGTGTTTCTTTCCATAACAGGATTTTTAAACATAAACAAAAGGTTCCTGACTCCACTCTTCTGAAATCTCAAAAGGTTATGGTTATGATCAAATTTCATTTAATGACCTTACATTAAGTCAAGCAGTAAAGAACAGGATGCTTGTAAAAATTCATCCAGCTGAAAATGAAAAAGAAAAACAACCAAAAACCACACAATAAGTGCATTGTCTATAATCAAATCCAAGTTTCACTGATTTCACTGATAAGCACATGAAAAATAATAATAACCCACTTGAAAAATTTTATTTTGGAAAGGGATGACAGTTTAATGACTTAGAGGTGCCTCTATCAACTTTTTATTGTCATTGCTCTTGAAAAATAGACTGTGTGAAAGTAATTTCTTTTACATGCTCTGCATAAACCAATCAAGTTCATAAAACTGAACAGAAATTATGCAGGTTTATGATCTACAAATAAAATCTTTTATTTCTTATCAAGATTCTCCCCAAGTATTCTAAAATGGCTTTGTTTCCTTTTAGTATTGCTATTTGCTGTCTTTTCCAAGAATGTGGGAAAATGGTTTCCATCTGAGGAAGTTTGAACACATACATCCCCTATAGAGCAGCTTCTCGGCCACCAGACCATGTTGCAGTCCAATATATGTGCTTGTGAAGATGGGGCTGATATTCTTTAGGTTTGCTATGATTTTCTTAATCTTCTACTAAATCCAGGCATTTCCACATTATTTGAATTACATTGCCATAATTCTGGAAAGCTTTTAAATATTTTATGCAAAAATATTTCTTGCCCTCAGGGAAGGTTTTGAAGAACTCAATGACTCTTCATCACGTGTCAGTCACATGGCTCAATAGGAGTGTATGATGCAGTTGTTTAGATACCTCTGGAAGAATGGAACCAGGATCTAACAACTCTAAACTGTGGATGTTGAGCATGAAAGCACCCAGAGGTTTGAACAAATTCTCAAATCCTGCTATTCAGTTTTGTCTGAATACATAAAGCACTCCTACTCAGTTCGCCATCTCTGAATTCGGTACACTTGGAGCCTAGATCTGTGCCAACACTGGTATATAGATTCAATTAGGTAAACCAGTTTGAATAAATGTCCTAGATAGGCTTAGCATGTTCCATTTGGAATTAAGGCATAGTTAATCTGTTAATTGATATTAATAATTGAAACAGACAATGTTTAATATTGCAGTCAGATTTGTTTTAAACACTTCTTGGCTCTTAGCTGGAATGTGGTTTAGGTTTGTGTTATATTTATTTTCTGACACTTGGGGTCAATAAATGTGATTGCATGCAGCTTGAACCATAGTCTGAGCTTGCAAATGAGTCCTGTTCCTGATGCTGCCATGGTCTTTATATATGGCTTCTGACAACTCACTGAGCATTCACTTCTCTCTGAGCAAAATGAAAATAGAACTGACACCAGTGATGATGAGTTGTTGTATGTCAGATATTGGAGTGAAGAAATGTGAGTTTAATCATTATTGCTTTCTTTTCAGCATAGAAGTATTGACTTATTCAGTGATGGTTTAGCCAGTTAATGTACAATAATATCACAAAGCAAAGAATTTTTGATTCCTTTAATTTTGTGGAATTCTAGTGCTTCATGTACAGCAGTCTTGCCTAGTCAGTGACAGGTTGATACTGATTCACCCTTAAGATAGATATTGTAATTAAATATTTCCTTTCAGCCTATATTTTTGGTGAAATGCATATAAGAACAAACAATACAGCCATCTCATTTTCTCATATTCTGCTGCATTCATTAAAAGTTTTTAATTGTGTCCTCAGGTGAAATACTGACAATGTTTTATTAGTGATCCCTCTTATTTTTTCAGTAATTACAGAATCATTATTTTTAAAAGCCAAAATCTACTTCCTTTTGCTATCCAGCAGAATACGACAAAATCCACTACTACTCCATGGATTTTGAAAAGTGGAATAAAACTAGATAGATTAATTATATAAGCTCCTGACAAGCAGTATGATATCTCTGGGCAAATGGTGCTAGCAATATGTAGGCACTGAGTTAGCTGGAAAGAGGGCACAGGATGTAAGTGTCTATAATTTCACTGGAAACTCTATCATCTTCAAATCAGGCTTCAAGGCAGGTTATTATTGGTATTGGTCTTTAAACTCTACATAAAACTGTTCTAAATAATAAATGAAAAATTCAGGAGATAAAAATACCATCTTTAAAACATATATAGCAAAATGCAAACCTCAAGAAAAGACCACAAAGTGCTCCCAACTAAAATTATCAGGGAAGATATTTTTAAGTAAACTTGTAAACAAGATTGTCATGTATGTGTCAGTTGTAGCTAAGTATTTGTTTAGACTAGTTAAAAACACCCTACTAGTAAAAGAAAATTTTCAAAGGCATACTCAGGTGGAATTTCATTGACTCATAGAATGATTTGTGTTGGAAAAGAACTTAAAGATGATATAGTTCAACCTCCCTTCCATCCCTGCCCCTTCCACTAGCCCAAGTTTCTCAAAGCCTTGAACATCTCCAGGCATGGGGCATTTCACATCCAATCAGGGCATCATGTTACAGAGCCTCACCATCCTCACAGTAAAGAATTTCTTCCAAATAGACAATCTAAACCTACTTTTTTTAATTTAAAGTCATCAGATTTTCAGTTAATCCACAGGCCAGGTTGGATGGGGATCACTGTGGGAGATGATAAAAGTGATCACTGAGTCACCTTCAGTCATTTGCCTGCTGTGGTAGACCGGGACAGGTGCCGCCGAAGATCTTGGGATGTGACGGGAAGCAGCAAAACCCTTCCCTCCTCACCTGTGATATGCAATCACCTCCCATGGTATGTAACCCCTCCTAATTCCAGTAGTTTTCCATCTCTCACTAACTCTACCTGATCCTCACCGTCCCCCTCTGACGTAGCGAAGCCCCCTTGACTATTTAGTTCCACGAGGTAAGGTAATAAACGCCATTTGACCATCCACCACATTGGTGTCAGTGTGTCTGTGAACCGAGTGACTTGGGCGAGGCCGAGGCACCGTGCTGTTCTCTGAAACCAGGTCGTCTTGTCTTCGAATCAGAAGGCAACAGCCTGCAGCCCTGGATAACTGGAGAGGTTCCAGACATCTGGAGGTTAGCAAATGTGATGTCCACCTATAGGAAGATTCAGAAGGAGGATCCAGGGAACTACAGGCCTGACCTTGGTGCTGGAGAAGCTCATGGGTCTGATCATCTTGAGTGCCATTACATGAAATGTACAAGACACCAGGGGGTCAGGTCCAGCCAGCACAAGTTTCTCAAAGACATGTCCTGCTTGATTAAACTAGTCTCCTCCTATGACAGGATGACCCACATAGAGGAGGAGGGAAAGACTGAGACGTTGTCTGCCTAGGATTTAATAAAGCCTTTGACACCATTTCCCATAGTCCTCTGTCAGAGAAACTGGCTGCTTGGATCTCAGACAGGCATATTCTTCACTGGGTGAAAATCTGACTGGATGCTTGTGTCTGGGAAGTTGTGGTGAATGGACTTAAATCCAGCTGGTGACTGGTCACAAGTGGTGTTCCCCAGGGCTCAGTACGGGGCCAGTCCAATTTAATGTCTTTATGATCTGAATGAGGGGACTGAGTGCACCGTCAGGCAGTCTGACACTAGGTTGGGTGTTGTGGTGGATTTGGGAATTTATTCCAATTTCTATAATAAGTTATAGTGGTTTTGTCCTGTTCCTCTTCCCATGCTGAATGGTTTGTTCCACCTTTCCAGAAAATTCTGTATTCCTACCCACACAGCTGTCATTTTTCCAAGACCATGCGCCTTTCACTGTCACATCACCCATAACTCAACCCCTATTTCCAGAGAATTCCCTATCCATCACCCAAATCACTCCCTTAACCACTCCTCCCTCTCTGGAAATCCCCTAAATACCCTAATCCCTTTGGTCCTTTCCCATGTCTAACATCTTGACCCACCTCCTTACCTGGATCTGACTGGTTCTCCCAAGAACCACTCCTTCCCTTTATAAGGAAGTGCAAGCTCTGTATTCGATGCTCCTGAGCACAGCACCCTTCAGGGCTGTTATGTTGTTATTAAAGCTGTTTTCCCTGGAACTGCTGGCTCAGGAGTGCTCCTTCTCCCTTTGCTCTGAGGACTGCTCTTCTGAGAGGACCCTCGAGTCCTGCTCGCTCCTTCCAACCCCACCAAGCTGAGGAGCTTCCCAACCTGAGGCTTTGCCTCTGCTTGGGGGGAAGCTCCCAGGAGGACGAGGTCGGTTGGGATTACCCATGAAGCTAGCCGAGAACAGAAAACAGAGGCAGTTGGGTGGGAGTGTTGATCTGCTGGAGGCTAGGAAGGCTGTACAGACATGTCAGGATGGGTGAGGCCAATTGTGTGAGGTTGAACAAGGCAAAACATTTGGGCCACAACAACTCCATGCAGCACTAGGGGCTTGGGGAAGAGTGACTAGAAAGCTGCTCGGTGGAGAAGGACCTGGGCTTGCTGGTTGACAGAAGGCTGAACATGAGCCAGCATGGGACTGGGTGGCTCAAGAAGTCTAATGGCAATTTGGATTGTATCAAAAAGAATGCAGGCAGCAGGACTAGAGCAGTAATTGTCCTGTATGTGAGGCTGCAATTCAAGTGCTGTGTCCAGTTTTGGGCCCCTCACTATAAGACCCTGAGTTACTGGAGTATGTCCAGAGAAGAGCAAAAAACTTGGGGAAGGGTCTGGAACAGATGATGGGGAGTGGCTGAGGAAACTGGAAGTATTTAACCTTGTGAAAAGGAGGCTGAGGGGAGTCTTTATCATTCTCTATAACTGCCTGAAAGGAGGTTGTAAATAGGTGAGGTCCATCCGTCTCTTCTCCCAAGGAACAAGTAATAGGACAAGAGCAAATGAATGACTTAGTGTTGCATCAAAGGGAGATTTAGATTGGTTTTTAGAACTAAATTCTGCACTGAAAGAACTGTCAAGCACTGAAAGAAGTTATTCAGGGAAGTGTTTGAGTCACAATTTCTGGAAGAAATTTTAAATTATGTAGATGTGACACTTAGGAACATGGTTTAGTGATGGACATGACAATGTTAAGTTAATTAGAATTATACCTAATCCTTCAGTAATTCTAATTGTCTTTTTCAATCTAAGTTATAGTACAATTCTATGACTCTGCAACTGTGATTCCATGGTGACTTCATGTTGTAAATTATTTGTCTTAAATAATCGGTATCAAAAACAATCTTTGTAAGAATTATCAGTTTCTTTAACATCAATTATACTTAAAGACTGAAGATATTGATATGAGCTGCATGGGCAACTACTACTTTTTAAAGGAGCTGAACCATGTAACTAGAGAAGAAAAAAAGAAAAAAACAGACACAATAATAATAATAAATTTGTCCCATGAAAAATCTTTAACAGATCATTATGATATGTCTGTGTATTTAAAGCATGAGGAAAGATCAACATTTTCTTGTTAAACTAAATTTTAATGAGCACCAGTTTGTAAAACATATATCAAGAACTTCAAGGCTCTACTATCCATATTTCACAGATGCTTTGTGAGTATCTAAACTGCATTTTCCTCTTTGCATGCCATGTCTATGCTCTGTCTAGCTGCAAGAAAGTAAAGTCACATTCACCTGCATGCTGGAGGAGTTGAAAGTGTTCAGCAAAAGTAAAACAAGATAAGAATATGGCAAGATGAGAACAGTGGCCAGGCTGAATGTATGATGATAAAGGTGAATTCCATAGTCTCATCACTGTCAAAACTTATTTCCTGTATCTTGTCTCCAGAGTAATACATGTGATTTGTGGAAAAATACAAAAAATTCACCTTTTAATATTCTGATTAATGTAATGTCATTCAGTAACTACAGATACCACATTCATCTTCAAACAGAAGCATGGTTTGTAATATTTAAGCAGCAGGGCCATTAACAGGCTACAGTTATACAAGGATGGACAATAAAAATCTCACTTTTAAGTTTTTTTATTTGTTTTCTTTAAGATAATGGAAAACTGTAGATACATGTCAAGATTAAAATTTAATTATTTTTGAGCTATTCAGACTAGTTTAAAATGCTTCATTCACTTCATGAAGCTTGAAAATTCTTAAAACAGCACCAAATTGTAGGCTGTAGAACATTTTTATGTATGTTTGTGACCTTTTTTTCTTCAACTTGAAATTTTTGAAAATTTTTGAACTAATATTTTTTAACAGCCAGCTGAACATGATGCAGCATGTGTCTAAGTGGCCAAGAAAGCCAAGGGCATCCTCGTTTGAACCAAAGTAGTGCTGCCCACAGGACCAGGGCAGTGATTGTCCCCCTGTAGTCAGAACTGGTGAGGTTAAAACTCAAATCCTGTGTAGAGTTCTGGCCCCCTCCCTGCAAGAAAGACACTGAGATTCTGGAGCATGTCCAAAGAGCAACAGTGCTGATGAAGGGTCTGGAGCACAAGTCTGATAAGAAGCAGCTGAGAGGATCGGGGAGACCTTATCACTCTCTACAACTGCCTGAAAGGAGGTTGTAACAGCATGGTTATTGATCTCATCTTCAAAGGAACAACTGGTAGGACAGCAGGAAATGGCCTCATGTTGTGCCAGGGAAGGTATAGATTGGATTTAAGGAAAAATTTCTTCACTGTGAAGCACTGGAACAGATTTGCCAGGAAAGCAGTGGAGTCACCATCCCTGGAGACATTTAAAATACGTGTAGATGTGGCAACTGGGGACATGGTTTAGTGGTAGACTTGGCAATGTTAGGTTAATGGTTGAATTCAATGATCTTAATGGTCTTTTTCAACTTATATGAGTCTCTGATTCATTCATTTTTATCTTTTATCCAATGAGGAAAATTTAACACAGATGAAACTGGAAACTTAATGTTGCCCTTTGTCAGCGAATATATTGTCAGAAAATTAAGACAGGTTTACTTTACTTTCCCAGTCTTAAAATACACACTTTATCAAGGTTAAAAAGAAAATCCCTTTCAGTTAACACTTAAAGTGATTTGACTGAATATTTTGTTAATGGCTAAGTAATTTTATGAGTGTGTATTTTTACATGGGTAGCTATTTCTCCAGTTTAAGAGGACAATGACATATTTGAATATTTGCAGAGAACAGAAAACTGGTGCCTGTAGCTAAAAAAAGTGATTTACACTACCTACTTTACACCAAATTGGAATAGCAGGAACTCTACAGAGCAAACAGAAGCATGATAAAGATGGCAATAGCCTAACCTTTCTTTAACTATTTATTCATGAAAGGCACTTCACTGTCAAGTTTATAATTCTGTGTTGATACTACTTTTGGAATTTGCATTAAATGACATTTTGATTATAGTATTCAAATGCCTGTGCCCTTAAAACTTTGCCATTTATTTTGTATGCAAAAATCTTCCAGCTAAATGTCCCCATTTCCATTTTGCTCTGGATTCCACTGAGATTATATAGGAAAGAATAACTAAGGTTATCCTTCCCAAAAAAGTCTTGTCAGGTAAAAGAAATTCCAATTATAACATATTATGCCCCAGCTCTTTGATTCTTAGCTCTAGATTATAGTTTTGAGCAAATAAGAAGGTGTTGTTTTGTTAAAAATAGACACTTTTTTTTTTTGCTTTAAATCTACCTTTATTGCAAATAATCCAGGACATACTTAGACAAAGCAAGTGTGTGTGGTTATTATGTAAATTCTTTGACCATGCCTTTAAGCCATAACCTTTTGAAACCACTGGGAGTTTCAACCCAAACAATTAGATACATTCAGTGAGGGGGAAAAAATACTAATGATATAAAAACAGCATCAGGGATATGACCAGGAAGTTCTTAAGTCAGAAAGTACTTGCTTCTGCACAACTGGGACCTGGGAAACTATTACTATGCAATTTCCCAGCCTCCTCTTCTCTTAGCCATTTATCACTGATCAGTGTCAGTGATAAAAATGGTAGAATGATCATCTATGTAAGCAGAATTAAATGTTACATTAAGCCTTACTACCTACTATATCTTTTCTTTGAGCCAGATGTAATACATTTTGTTCCCACTAAAATTTCTCCTTTAGAAAACAGGATCAGATCAAAATATCTGACATTTTGTAAAATGTTTTGTACCTGCCAGTAATTGTCATCTATCAGTCAGTCACATGTTTTCCTAAAAGTTCACCATAGCAAAGAACAGCATAAATGCAAACCAGAATGTTTTTCAGAGTCATGGGGAGCCCATGAGGCACAGATGATGAAAATTAAGATTTAAAAGCATACCCAAGATGCCCATTAACTTTTAACAAATATGTTTTTCCTCACTTGAATCTAAAAGCAGTGCTTCAAAAGCACATGGTTAATATAGTATTTAAAAATTAAATCTAATTTCTTGGCAACAAAATGTTTTTGCTAAGGAGAGAGTATTTAAAGGGTTTGCTACTCTTCAGTTTTAAGAATTTTCCAGTTTCTGGAACTCAAAGCAACATAGAATGTAAGCATATGTTTGAAAAATGAGCAAATCTATGGCCTTAAAATCTGCCTAAACACTTGTTTAGACTCAGGTTAGACTGTCCGCTGTCATTCAAACTATAGTTCAGCACAGGGTAAGAATATGATTTTTTGATGAATTGTACTAAGGCACACACCTCTGTGCCTTCTCATAGATCAGAAAAGAAGAAATGAATTTACCTTGTGTACTACACATAGTTAGTTGTACAAAATAGTGAGATAATCCTGAATGAAAGATACTATTATAATATAGCAATACAATTGTATGCATTTTATAAGACTGTCTGATAAAATCAGAAATACTGTTTTGCACTTACTTTGACAGGATAGTATAGAAACACAACACAATTGGGCATTAGTGTTGACTATAATGAAAATGAATTACAAAATCTAGGGTTTTTTTAATTTTACAGAGAAGAAATAGTTCAACACTGTATTCCATATAATCTCAGCAGTGCTCAGATGAAGTAGTTTTGTTTTTCTGAGTAATAACTTTGGAAAACTTTAAGAGAAACCTCTTAGTACTAACTGCACTTGAAGTTTTTAACGCACCTTTTATTGTCAATATTTTAAGTAGAACTAATTTGGAGTGTTTCTTTGTTTAAAAGAAAAGAAAACATGAAAGTCCTGATTGACATGATATTAAGTTCATTATTAAAATGTGCACTGCAAATCAACAGACTTACTTCAGAACTGAACATTTCTGCAGAAAGATGAAAGCTAAGCATATTTCACTTAAAGCTGTAATTTTTCAAAGCTCTAATTAAGGCCTAAAATATTTTTTCAAGAGTTCTGCATTAATATTTCTAAAGAACTTCCTGTTATAAATTTGTTGTGCTAGAAAGAAGCTGTAGAATTCAAAATAGAATTATGATACAATTTTTGTATAAGCCTAAATATTTTTATCAACATTGTCTTCTAGTAACATTAACTGAATTGTGTGTATTTACACAGTCACAACCATCAAGAGCACTGAAAAAAACCCAAGGTAGCTAAGCCATAAACTGCTGGGAAGAAAGAGGCTGTTGTGTGTTAATGTAGCACAGTACATTTGATTTTTCCATCAGTAGTGTAAGGTTACTGGGCCTTCTATTAACCTGACAGCTTAAGGTCCCAGGATATGTCAAGACTGTGTCTCTCCACAGTCTGAAACAAGTACAGATGTTTTCCTGAAACACTACTGGCCTTCTGATATATTTTTCACCATTCCCTCACACGTCTTTCTTGTCCTTCCCATTTGCACACAAAACCTTTCAAAAAAAATTCTATGCCACAAAACGATACAGCACATCCTCATTTATGGTAATTGCCAGTCAGAGATAAGCCTCAAATTACCTCCCAACCCTAGGACTAGAGAAAGTGGAATGTAGCTTCTCAAACCCTTAACAATATCACACCACCACAAGGTTGTCAACACCTACTAAAATTAACATGCATAGGAAAAGAGTGGCACAAGAAATACCTGGACATCCTAACATGGCAACAGTAGTCTGACCAAGAGTAGATCCATAGCTTGCTACTGCATCATATCCCACTTTACCAACAGCACTCCTGTGAGTATTGTTGCATAGTAAAGCACTGGCAGCAGAATAAGAAGGTTCTCACAGCTCTGAAATAGGCAGTGCAATCAAGCTTTTGCATTGGAGATAACGTTCAAGGACCCCAGCCCTGAAAACAGCTTAGTCTGTGTGATCAGAATGTTCATCAGGATGCAGAAGTTCATCAAGAATCAAGATAAACAGAGGGATATCACTTATCTGTTACAGTCTGGGGCAAATTTGTTGGGGAAACATTAATTTATTGCCAGTTGAATCAGAGATGGATATTGGGAAAAAAAGGAACTAAAACATCTTCTTCCCCTCCTTCCCAGGCTCCACTTCACTCCCTCATCCCTAACTCATCTAACCTTCTCTGCCCCAACTATGCAGGGGAATGGGGAAATAGGACTGCTAGTCCGTAGAAGCTCTTATTTCTCTCTCTCTATTGCTCCTCCTCGCACCTCTCCCTGCTCCAGTCTGGGGCCTTCACACAGATTGCAGTCATTGAAGGTAAACCTGCATCTACACAGCCTTTTCAGCGGCCTTAGTTCCTTCAGGGCATGTCCGTCTGCCCTGCCAGGGTCATTCCCAGGGTTGCAGGAGCCTCTCTGCCGGGTCTCTGCTCGCCCCCGTCCCTGCTCCCGCTGTCCCCTCGGGGCTCGCAGGGCTGTTTCGGGCTCGGTTCCCCTGGCTCAGCCCTGGCTGCCGGGCAGCGTTTTGCCCTCCCTTGCCCAGGCTTTCCCCGGGGCTCTCGCCCGCCCGCCCGTGGCTGCGGGCCACTGCTGTTGTTGAAACTGGAACTGGCCATGTCTGGCATAGGCCACTGGAGACCTTTGGGCTAATTGTTGCTGAATCCTCCAACTTTGTCTCAGGAGCTTCCGCACACCCACTCTGTAGGCCCACACCCATTTGTAAGATATAATGTAATTAATATTGCACCTAGAGTAAATGTAACATCTGATAACTGCCAGTAATAATATAAATGATTGAAAATTAAAATGTTTAATTTAATCTTATTACAGAGTCATAACTAAACACGTCTAATTCATTATGTAGTATGAGAGAATACACCAATTAATAGCAATTAAACTATGTAATGGTCTTGAAGCAGTATTTTAAACATGAGCATTTATACTTAAAGCCCTCATATAGGAGCTTTGTGCAGATGACTTCTATATATAAAAATATTATAAGGAGAGCTGCCATGGAAAGGTATTTTATTTTTGTTTTTGATTTAAGACTCAAATTAGAAAGCGAGCTTTCCTGTTTTATACATATATATGCATAATTAGAGTCCTCATTATAGGCATAATGGAATTTATTCTGATGAATGACAACCATGAAATTCTAAGTGACATTCTGAGAACTCTGCAATTTATTTTCCTGCTGTCCAGCTGCATTTAAAGAACTGTCCTTCAATGTCTTGATATGAATACATTTAGATATTAGCTAATGTATCATTCTTGACATCTATTCACCTCCAGCAGTGCATTAAAGAAGACAATAAATATAAAGCAAAGTCAAGGGGCTGTCTTATCTGATGCCAAATAAAACACTTTCTAAATCCAACCACATAAAGTACATGTAAGGGTGAAAGATATACAGTGCTTCCAAGTACTTACTCCTTTTGAGGCTGTAATGTTAAAATCTACCAAGGTTTATTTTTATTTTTAAGGGAGGTTATTGTAATACATTATGAGTCCATGCATCATTATGTACCCCAAAACTTCTGTACACATATCCAGCATTCCTTTGGAGTAGACTCTACTCTCTATTCAGCCAGAAAAACTGCTGTCACCACCTGCTTTAAATATGATTAGCTTCAGAGTCTGGAACTAAGTGCTTAAACTTCCTCCATTTTGTAAGTTTTTCTGCTTATCCTACTTTAAAATGCTAAGTTCATGACACAATCTCAGTAGCTGAGGTGAGAAATATGTTGCAAATATAAAAGCATGCTTGTACAAGATTGATATGCCATAGAAATAAAATCATTGTAGGGAAATGTTAGCTTTATGCAAATATCACACTTTATTGGATATGTGCCATAAAGTATCACACCAGAAACTAAAAGTAAATTTCACATTAAAATAAAGGTAAATTTAAGAGAGACATCTGTAGCAAAGCCAGTATTATTCTTAAGCAATATACAAAAATTAAACTTGAGCTGCTGCTGTGGCCTAGTCATACCATTCTGATCTCTGTTCTGGTCTTCTGATCCCTTCTTTGCTATTGGCAAATCTTCCCTTCCTTCCTGTGTAATAAGTGACAGCACACCATAGGGTGCGCTGGGAATGCCCAAGCACTTCCCCTGGGAGGGGGTCAGTTTTACGCTGTCTTTTGCAGCGCTGTGCATCCCGTGTGCTCCTCTGCTGGAAGGGCCTCAGCAGTGGGCAGGGGCCGTGGCCTCCCCCCGCTGGACCTGGCCAGAGCTGATTTTCAGCACAGCTGCAGAGTTGGCTTTCCTAGTGGGCACATTCTTCTTCTTCTCCCAGCCTTGTTAACCTCTCCTTGGGGCTGAGATAACTGGACTATAGCACCTTTATCTTATCTCAAACTCCTCTCAGGTTAACTCACAGTCCAAATCCCCAGGTATCTGCAGAGGCATTTTGGGGGGAGAGGAGGTGGTTGTGGACGAGCAGCTGCTTCTTTGCACATGTGAGCGAAGTGCTTCGGTGATCTTGGCACTGTTTGCGGCAATTGCGATCTTTAAGTCTCTTACAGCACACACACACACACACACATATACAGAGAAAAAAAGATCATGTCTAGTTAAAAAGATATGCACCACTTAAATATGCTTGTTTACAGAGATTTGAATCAAATCTGAATGGGAATTACTTCCTCAGATACATGTGAGTATTTGCATGTTAAGCCTTAACACTGACAGAAGAGAAAATAAACCTAAAGGATTTATAAAAGAGATTACAATAGATTTTCTTAATGTTTCTTCATCCTTATTGTGATTAAAAATTATTTATTTCCAGAACCTATAAAATCAGTATTTCTTTTTAATATTTCTGCTGACTTTATGTTTAAAGAATTCCTTAGGGAAGAGTAATTTCATATTTCTAATGTATCACTAATAGCTGAAGCTATGTGGAAAGACATCCAAGTCATAATCAATGCACAGTCAAGGAAAAAGTGCAGAGTAGGAAAGGCAGATAAGTAGCTTTAAGAGTTCCTTGTTTATAGAGGTTTTTACACATGCTGTTTTGACTTTTCACCTGCCCTGAGTTTTGTGCAAAGGGAGACATGAATATCCCACTGTCTTTATACTTAAGATTGGTATCTAGACAGGCTTTGAAAACTTTTCACATCATCTGCGCTACATGGCAAGCAGTGCAGCACCAAATGTGCAGTGGTTAGTATGTGCAAAGAGAAAAGAGCTAGAGTATTCATGGTACACATATTATCAGAAGAATGTGTTTTGGAGCAATAACTTTGTACACTGAAGAAAATTTCCTAAGTTTACACCTGCCAGGCTGACTAACCTCTCAGTACAGGTGGCTCATAGATTTCATGATTTGACTGAAAACTTCTCAAAAAAAGAAACATTCCTCACACTGAAGATAGCCCAAGTGCATGTCATGGTTTGTTTTCTAGTTGGAAACAAAACAAAATAAACTGAAAATTAGTCCTAGACATGGGGATTAAAGAAGGAGTGCCTCTAAGATTCTTTTGCAATCCTAATGTTAGAGGTGAGACTAATCAAAACTTAACAAGGTGCTATGCTATGCCAAAACAGACAAGCCATTAAGCATATTGTCTTACGAGGCAGTACGAATTTTATCTAGTGCTAGTTCAGTTGAAGCATTTAGCGTAAATGGTGGTATGTGGCACATTAATCAAATGAGAAGCATTAAGATGTTCTTTGCTTTGTAAATTATAATAAATAAGTGGCATTCCTACTTGTTATTTACCTATCTTCAAACTTTAATGAATATTTCTAGTGCTAATTGCTGATTTGCTATATTTAGAGGGAACAGGAACATATGGAGATAATAGCACAATGTGATATTTATGAGGTGCCAGTTCCCTTATAAATATAGAAATTGAGTAATGAGAGGTATTCATTGGAATTTCAATGCATACTTTGGGATTTGAAATTAAATCGAGCTAAAGTTGGTGATCCTTGTCATAAATTAATATTTGGGAATTTGAAATTTAATTCATTAAAGGTGTTATAAATGAAATAGCCAAATTAGAAATATGGAAGATTTTATTTAATAAAATTATGCAAAAAGCCACTGTCAAAAGAAATAGTGCCAAGCCCGGGATTGACACTGTGAATGGAGCATAAGTCCCTCTCTCTCTCTCTCTCTCTCTCTCTCTCGCCTTCTACACCCTCCTCTGTTCACGGCCATTGGTTTTCGGAAGTGTCCTTTTATACTGCTATGCTATGTTGAAATTATTTCCCTTCTTTTGACTTGGAAAACACAGTCCCAGTCGTTGTCTCCGTTTCCCGGTCCAGCTGAGAGGATTTTGATAAGTTGATATGATTTGCTGGAAGTCTGTATTGAAATTCAGATGTCTGGCGTCTCCCTGATTTTTATCATGATCCTTACATCAGGCGTTGATGGGATCATTGGTCTCCATCATCTCCTCCAAGAGCTGCTCGGCCTGCCTTTCAGATGTAGATGTGTTCTCGTTTCAGTGTTGACATTCCTGAAAAGTCTTTTTTGGTCAGTAGACACAGTTTACTACACTTCCATGGGTCATGGTTTTTTTAAATGTAAGAAGTCTTATATTTCTTATATTATTATACCCATCACCATAAAAAAAACACCTTAACTTTAGTTTATTTTTGCACGAATTATATATTACAAAGGTATGCCTTCTACTACTGAATAATTTAAATAAAAGTAACACTGGATACAGCAAGCTCATTTAGTGAAAGGGGAGGCATCAAAGGTCAATTATAGGTCTTTGATAGTGTAGAATTGTTGTTAGCACAGATTTTAACACATTTATTATTTTCCACCATGTCAATCTATTTCATTCCTTCACTGTCTCTAGTAGAAAACAGGTGACTTAAAAGTGGGACTTGCATGTTTTCTAGGTCAAATCAGTACTTACAAAGATATGATTTGATTATAAAAGTGATAAATTACACTATATAAACCAAATGCTTCACTGATAGTTCTTGTAAACTACTAATAATCTTCTAAACAATAATAATACCAAAATAAAGTTGCTTATAAAGATTTTAAATCAGTTTTGGTAACTTGTGCCTCCTGAAAGCATCACATACAACAAAACCTACACTGTAAATAATTCAATAATAATAGTAAGCCACTTCAGACTTAAATGGTTGAAAAATTAGAAGAAACAAAAAATTGCTACATAATACTGATTGATTTTGACAGAAGTCATAGAAAAGCCTTCCAGATGCATCTTTGTTGTGTTAACATACCAAAGCTGATCCAGTGAAGAACCATGAAGATGTTAAAATGAGCTGAGAATCTGATACATAAGGAAATGTTAAAGAGAACTGGGATTGTTTAATGTTAAGAAGAAAAGGTTTGGAGGCACCTTACCAATATATTTATATGAGTTGGGGAGGGGAAGTAAACAAAACAGAAACAAACTCTTCTCGGTGATGTCTAGTGAGAGACTAAGGGGCAATGGGCACATACTGAAATACAGAAAACTCTAAATACAAGTAATCGTTCTTACCACTAAAGTGGTCAAAACAAACCTGTTTGACCATTGAGGTTTGGAGGCTATATCAAGGAGATGCTAAAAACATGGTAGAGCACAGTCCTGAGTAATCTGCTTCCTAGTTGCCCCTACTTTGAATAGAAAGGTTGAATTTGATTTTCTCCAAGGGTGCCTTCCCAATTTTGCAATAATTCTGTAAAGTCTCTAAGGAAGAATTTGTATTAAGCTTTATTCTTTATATAAGATTCCTCTGAACTGTGACGTTGATGTAGGTAAGAGGATGCAATCAAGTAGCACCTTCAGCTACCACTATAGGATGTGGATTTATTTGAGATATTTTTAAGCTGACTATTAAAGTAGAGATCTTTTGACTTTATTTTTTTAATGTGAAAATATTTACTTTGCAAAGAAATTAAGGTTAAGGACATAAATTAATCACTTCTTGAGTTTCTTTCCTAATTATGGAAAAGCGTAGAAAATTATAATGTGGTTATTGTGCTAAGTAGCTTGGGTTTTACAAGAAGCTGACTCCTTATTCAATATTTGGGAACTTTACTTTCATTAAATGTTATCTACAGTCACATAAGAAAATTCATACATAAATTCCTATTAATCAGATTAGAATAGATTTTAATGAAAACACTTTATATTCTCAATGAGCACAGGCTTTTAATACATACAAAGTATTTTTAACTGATTAATATTGCTGTCCCTAAGTGATAATGGATTTATAAACTTTAAATCTAAATGCATCTGACTGCTAAATAAGTAAAACCAAATGAGTGGAAGCTTTGAAGGCTTCTTGTCATTAAAACCGGACATAAAATTTAAGGTGATCTTCTAATTAAAGTTAAATTAACAGCCTGTAATTCAAACATGATACTTCAGGATCAAAGCTCTGGGCTTATGTGATTCATGCAAGAGAATCATATGCTTCTCATATCATTTGGAAAACTTCATTACCAGAAGGGCATGTCATACCTTAATTGCAGACATTTTGACTGCAATGTAAAACAGCAGCACATGTTTTCAGAATGAAGATCTCAAAACCTGACACATTTATATGCCTTTCATTTCATGGTTAGCTTCCATGTTTATAACCTTCTTATATTGATTATGTGGTGACAGTATTCAAACGCAGGTGTGAAGTCCAAGTTTTCGGTTAATTATTACTATGCAATTATGTGCTACTGCCTGATTTCACAGTTATGTGCCAAGAGCTCATCTAGATGTAGTTCAAAGTGGTCACAGAGCTACAGCACACATTTTGAAACTACACTGAAATTCTTCAATACAATTAGAAGAATTCACCTTATTCAATGACCGCTTCTGCTGTAGTATGCTTTTAAACAGATAAACAGCTCCCACAAACTCTGGTTAGAATTCTAAAGGAATGGGAAATTATTTTATATTTCCCCTATGTTTTTAGAAGACAATTACATTTAAAAAAGCATAAAAAGTGCAAGGAAATCTTGTGCAAAATAGATGCATTTACAGAAGGTCATTTTCCAAACAGTGGAAAAGGTAGCAAGAGCCAGAACAAGATTGTCACAATTAATCCTTTAATTCATCCTCTTTGTGTGTATATTCTAGAGACTCTCAAATCAGCTTCTGAATTTAATCTGTTTCTTGCCCTCTGTAAAGCAAAACCAAATAAATCTACCCCAAATACATGATAGTCATCTGTTGAATACATCACAGAACTGCATGAGGAAGGAAGTTAATACTTCATTACTGAATCTGAGTCAGAACAATGTGTATTAATACAGGAATAAAAAATTGAGCAAGAAGAAAACAGGATATATCTGCATGTATTGCTTATCCTGCAGTCAGTCAGGAAAACCAGAAACTTTAATTTAACAATATGAGTGCTTCACATATAGATTTTAATCATATTATAAGTCCTGAAAAATTATCTTCCAATTTTGATACCTTTTAAGCATTTTTTAATAAGACATTTATTTTTATAATACTTGGCATGAATGTTTCTGACAAATTTTTCCAGTTATACTGACTCTCGGGGTGACTTGATCATCAAGAAGCTAGAAAATTTTACATAGTAAGAACTTAATCTTCTGCACAAAGAGGGTGGATGATAATGAGGAAAGTGTCTCAGTGTTAAACAGAACTACAGTGCCTGAAAACTGGGAACATTTTCCATTAGGTATTAAACTACTTCTGACATAAAGGAAATGCTGAGGCTCTACATCAAGAACTTCTTATGCCTTCTTCAGTACCCATTTGCTCCAGCCTGTCTTTCTCTCTGTTATCTCTCATTCTGCATCGTATTTTTTCCTATTCCAGCATCTCATACCCATTACTATTCTACTCAGTCTCTTCTCCCACCTCCTCCCAGGCTGTACTTACACGACCACAATAAGGAGATGGAAGCCATGCATCATCAAAAGCAGCAGTCTTAACACCTCCTTTTCCCTGGCTCTCGTTTCCACCCCCACTGTGTCTTGTGCTGGTTTAAAATGAAACATGGTTTTGGCAAGGTAATGGACTGAGAGCAGGAAGAGTGTGTGAAGACCGGTAGATGATGATGGAAGTAGAGTGAAAATGATTTTTTAGGAATAGCAGCAATTTATTGCCCATTTTGAAATTACTTCTTGCCTTCACAAAGTCCTAGTATATCTCATGTGGACCTCTGTGTCAGATTCATTTTCCTGAAAGGTCTCACTTCCTGGCTTCAGAGTCTCATCTGTTGTTTAAAGTGCCTCTCCTCCCTTGGCTCTAGTTACCTTGTTTCTCCGT
Organism: Anthoscopus minutus; assembly: GCA_013399455.1. Taxonomy (NCBI): domain Eukaryota; kingdom Metazoa; phylum Chordata; class Aves; order Passeriformes; family Paridae; genus Anthoscopus; species Anthoscopus minutus. Next base: position 26,234 of record VWYI01026892.1, read on the forward strand.
ATAGTGTTTTTTGAGATGGAAACTGGGGAGGAAAAAGAAAAGCTGCCTCTGCCCTAATACCTATAAACAACACCTTGTCTCTTTTACTTGAATCTTCAGTCCAAGTTTCTGGCCAACACAGACTGAAACCTCAAAACATTTGATTGTCAGCTTTAAGAGCTTCTGTGAAGCAAGTTTTCATATGCTCTAAATTAAAAAAAATCTATTGTGTTTTCATTTGAAAAAAAAAGATAAAAAAGAAAAATCAAAGTTGATACCAAGATAAATATATTGTATGTCTTTGTTTCTGGATGTAAAAGTTTTGTAATTTAGGTGCAAGATTAATTTCTGGGAAGAGCCCTCCTACTCTTCACTTTTCTCCTTATAAGAAATCAAAAGTCAAGGCAAGGTCACCTTATCCAAACAGCTTCATAACAAACAATTAAATATGGTAAGAACACACAAGAAAGTGTGTTCATACAGTGATGCTTTGTGTGATTGTAGACATTGTAGACATAACTGGCAGCTATTATTTGAAAAAAACAAACCAAAACATAATTAACACAGAACTATGGAATACAACACTTTATGTCAACACAATAATTGTTTTAGATGGAATTGCCAATCTCAAAGTCCCATACAGACCCAAACTGTGTATAAAGATACAATCAATGGTAAAAATTTTTGATGTACTGTGAGTACTGTTAGCCATCAGCATCTTTGCCTAGACCCACAAGGCTCCTCTATCTCTGCCCATGGACTAGGACCCTATTTCAGCCCCATGAGCCATAAGCCCCTGCCCCAGTGATGCCACAGCAGCACCCACTTCCCACTCCCCACAGCCCTGCCCTGCCTGGCCATGGGTCCTGCTGATCTGGGCTCATCTGCAAGCGCAAACCCTGTCCAGGTCTCAAGCCACTTTCATCTCCAGTGAGTTGTTGGATGCCAGGGCTTGGAGCTGCTCCTGTCCCCTTGGCTGCCCTGCTCCGTGCTGGGACAGTGGACTGGGGTCTGGCTGCATTATTTGCCCTGACCCTTGAGATGGAACCTTTGGCACTCACTTAGGATGACTAGAGCCGCTAGTCCCTCTGCTGCCCTGGCAGCATTTAAGTGTATGGCCATATGAAAATTAAATCACCATCATTTACATTTTGCTATTGTTTAAGCTAAAAAATATTTTCATTACAAATTCTAGTGAGGCCACACCTGAAATCGTGTGTCCAGTATGAGAGACATTGACATACCAGAAAGAGTTAAGTGACAAGCCATGAAGATGATGAAGGGATTGAAGCATCTCACCAATGAGGAAAGGCTGAGAGAGCTGGGGCTGTTCAGCCTTGAAAAGAGAAGGCTCAGAAGGGATATCATCAATAAGCACAAATACATGACGGAAGGGTGCAAAGAGCACAGAGCCAGACTCTTCTCAGCTGTGACCAGTGACAGACCAGAGGCAACTTGGAACAGAAGAGGTTCCACCTGAACGTCAGAAAACAATTTTTTACTGAGAGTGTAACTGAGTCCTGGTAGAGGCTGCCAAGAGATGTCCCTCCTGTAAGTATTGAAAAGTCATCTAGACATGGTCCTGGACAACCAGCTTTAAGCTCTTCTAACTTCAATCATGCTGTATTCTGTGACACAAAGGAATTACGCAACTGAAACTTATCTTAGTGTATGGATTATTTGGCCATGTATCTCCCAGCAGACTTTATACTGGAGAAAGATCAAAAAAAAGGAAGTTCCTTCATCCCCTCTATTGACAAGCAAGAGTTAAAGCTCCTTGTATTGACTGGTGGGACAATCGAAGACTACATAGTCTTGGGTTCTTTCTGGCAGATAATCAAACTTCTAGCATGCTCTATGAAAGGCCTTACTCACTTAAAAAAATCCACAAAAACATAAAAAGAACTAAAAACCCCAAACCAGAACAGCAACAAAAAACACCCCCCAAACAAAAGAAACACCACCAAACAAAGAAACAAGCATACACCACCAAAAAATAGCACTTGTCCCTCCCCAAAACCCCACTCAGTATGATCCCAATCTATACCCAGGCTGAGCCTACCAAGCAGGGTATGAAATCTCTGCCACTGTGAACATCTCCAGTTCTTTTCACTACCAAAGATTTCATCAACATCTAATTAAATTGCTGTCAGTATGTCTTTCCTCATGAACAGAGAAAAAGATGAGAAAACTAATTAGGTCATGTTTCCTAGCTGCACAAGAGGCAAGCTGAGAAATTTAAATGCTGAAAGCTCTCTAGAAGGTATCACGAGCACTGCACTGCTCAGTCATCCCGGATGGCCTGGAACAGTTGGAGCTCAAGGGACTTGCTCTCCCGTTAATAATTGTCTCTACTCATCTGTCCTTGAAATAGAAACTACCAAAAACCTAAACTATGCAACCAGAAGTCAAACTTAATTCAAGGTCACAAAATCGATTCTACTCACCAGAAAACACAACAGCATCAGTTCCTGACATATTTTGTACAAGAAGACAGCTTAACAAATTAAAAGCTGTTATAATATAGAAAATCTTAATGCAACTCTCAATTTCTTATTTGAGCTATGAGAAAAACATATCCATGCTATACACAAGACTGCCTTTAGTAGAAATTGATTCTCACCTAAAGGACTGAGGCTTGCTAAGAGCCTCTCAGAGGGATTCACCTAACCTCAATCAAGACAAAATTAATGAAGAAGCAGACATCTCCTGGTATATCTTGGCATATTACTCAACAGGAATTGCTCTGTCTCAACATTTTCACTGAAATTAATTTAATTAACTCATCCATTAATAATGAATGATCTACAAGTCTGAAAATAACCACAGAAAATTGCTTTGGCTAGAATTTTCCAGTAATCTGCCACAGAAATTGGTATTTTCACTCCAGGGCATCTTTATGATATTAAAACAATATTAACTGGGGCATACGTAGTCTGCTGGTTTATAAACATCTTAGGTATTCAAAAACAGCGTAGAAAAATATTTGTTTGTTCTTCCAGGCATGAAAATAGAAATGGATATTATAATGTATCTATTGGGTCATAAAATTATAACTTTCAATTTACCTTCCCACAGGATGAAAGGTTATGAAATTGTGTAGATCTACTGCAACTTGTCGAACGGTAAGAAGCTCTCATGATAACCAAATCAAAAACTCAAATCTCTTGTTTGACCTAAGCTTGATCTTAGTGACCCTGAAAGATTTTAATGGGAATAAATATATTAAAGAGCATTTATGGATATGCTAATTTTAAAGAGCATATGTGAAAGGAAGGTTAACAATCAAATTCATGCCACTCTTGAACTGAAAGCTATAATATTTATGGTTAATTTTTAATAAAAGATATGTCAACAACCTCATTCTGTGTCAAAACAACAAACAACTTTAATAACACTTTAAACATGAAAAGAAATATTTTAATTACTAACTTAATGTTAATTCATCTCTCTCTGAGTTTTGCATTACTGATGTCAAGATAATTTATTCTTCACTGTAACAGTCTATTCTGAGTATTGCCAGGCATTCAGCCTGGGAAAGAGAAAGCTTCAGGGTTACCTAATTGTTGCCTTCCACCTGAAGGGACCCTGCAAGAAAGAGGGAGAGAGACTATTAACAAGAGCATGTAGTGACAGGACAAGGGGGAACGGTTGCAAGCCAAAAAAGAGGTTTAGATTAGATATTAGGAAGAAATTTTTTACTGGCAGGGTGCTGACGCACTGCAACAGGCTGCCCTCAGAAGCTGTGGATGCCCCATCGCTGGAAGTGTTCAAGGCCAGGTTGGAGGAGATCTGAGCAATCTGGTCTAGTGGAAGATGTCCTTGCACACAGCAGTGGGTTTGGAACTAGGTAACCTTCAAGGTTCCTTCTAATCCAAACCATTCTACATTTCTATGACCAGTTTAATTTTAACTCTTCCCGGAATTATCATGAAAGTTGACTTATTAAGGCTGTCTTTGCATCTGACTGCATTAACTGTTGTGACAGATTATCTGCCTGTAACACTTTGGGAACTTCCTTTTGTCCTGAACTGTCAATTTTGGATATCATGCTGATAATATATTGTAAAGTATACAGATTTATGTTGCACGCTTATTCTTGATAACCCTCCTGCACTATTAACTGGGAAAATGCAAACTCATCTATTGCTTCAGTAACTTTTCTTGACCACATACCCAGTCACAGAACTCCATGGAGATTTGCACATTGCTGATACATTGACATTAATTGTTTATCAGGAGAACAAGGAATTTATTCAAATAAATTAAGTTATCCAAAGAAATACTTTCAAAGGTTTCTTAAAAAAAGATGATGTAATACAACAAATGACCACACAATAGGAACATAAAATAAAATGTGTAATTACAGATTTAATAGAAAGATATCATCCTTAATGGCAAGTTCTGAAAACCAAAAACTGGTGATTTCTGTCTTAAGTCTTACCCAAGTTTTAGATCTTAGCATGCACAATATTAAGGATATCATCACTCCTTTATGTGGAAACCTTGGAGTGAATGTGAGAACATTATGTTAGTTATGCTTTTATTACCAACTTACTAAAACAGGATTAATTTATTTTTAAATGGAAAATAGAATCATAGAACTGTTTACAATCATAGAACTGTAAGATCATCTAGTCCAACAGTTAAAAATTTATATCTCTAACTTCTTGTATGTATTTGGGTAGATTAGATCAAAGTTTTAGTCTAATTTTGTAACTAGGCTGCTTAAAAATAGTCTTTTTTTTTTTTTAATATGACCAATGCGGGTATTTCAATAAAAGAATCTGCCTTTTACAGGTCCTTGGTTGCCACTTTATTTCATTCTTTCTTGAATAACTTTTTAAGTGCCACTTCAAATTAAAAGTTTCTTTTATCATCTCCAAAGTGGTCTGTATTCCTACAATACTGCCAAGACCAAAACAGAAGTGTGCTCGCTGCTAAGATCTTTATCTGGGTTTTGGGGTTTTTTTGGGGGGTTATAAATCATCTTTAGATCTGTATTATTGTACCACGTTGTGCAATACAGTAAGACATAAAACACCAACTTCTCCACTACTGCTCATGCACATTTTCTGGGAAGCATAAAGCTCATTCATTTGCATATGAGTTTACTTTTTGAGAGAAGAGGAAACCACACACAGAAATACACTAACATAAATTCTATCAAGCCCAGAACAGGTCTAATTGAAAGAAAAAGGATAATAGATACATTAGAAGGGATTATTATCATCACTATTATGGTTCAAGTGTTTGTTAAATTCTTTTGGTACATAATTTAAAAAAAACCAAAACCCCCCAAAACACAGCCACTATGAATCTCAGATCACCTCCTTTTTCCCTTACTTGCTTTTTTCTTGTGAATTATAGCAATGTAGAATTTCTACTAATTAAAAATATGTACTCCTTTTACTTTTATCCCCTCTCTCTCCATTGATTTATTTTTTTTTCATTTATGTCCAATATATGACTCTGTGGCAGCTCACAGTGGCTTTGTCTCGATTTTATTAAAGCCAGTTTGACCAAGGAAGCCTTATTTTAAGAGCTTGAAACTTTTTACTTATTACTTGCATTAAAAGCAACCTTCAAAATGGAGTAGAAGGAGAATATGATTTGTTCATAATTCATAATGCTGTCAAGTAGTAGAATTATTAGTATCTTAAAATTTTATGACATTTTCAAAAGTACATTATAAAAATACTTTAAAAATCTGACTATATTGCATTTTGCAAACTCAACTTATATTTGGACATAAGTAATAATTAGCATTTTTACTAGCATTGAGCAACTGGATTTATATATCAGATAAAGTAATTTCAAAAGGTCGGCAGTGTCATGGGTTACAGTACAAAATGTAATCAAAAGTGTGTTATTCTATCACCATCTGCTGGAACTGGAATGAGGGGAAGTGATGCAATCTTGTGTTGATAAGCCAGCTGATAAGAAATCAGCAGGACAATTTCCTTATTTCTCCCACGACCCATCCTCCCTCTAGGGAGGGGTTTTCTGCTGATGGGCCATTGAGTCCACTGATAAGCTTACATCATCCCATTGGAAAATGCTCCATCCAAGGGGCAAAGCTGATGGGCCATTGAGTCCACTGATAAGCTTACATCATCCCATTGGAAAATGCTCCATCCAAGGGGCGAAGCTGATGGGCCATTGAGTCCACTGATAAGCTTATCATCTCATTGGAAAATGCTCCATCCGGGGGGGAGGAGCCAAGCCCCTCTACCTGGATAAAAACCAGAGAATTGGGGCACCAAGGCGCCTTTCTTCACTGGACTCTCAGAGGAAGACCAGGCTCATCTAGTACCACTGGACTACTGCCAACACCCTGACCAACAGGATATCAGGTTGTATTCTGACTTTGTGAGTGGCTTTCTTTCTTTTCTTCCCATTTCCTAATAAATTGTATTTCTGACTTGGAGTCTCTCACTGGTTTTGCTCTCAAACCAGTACAAGCAGAAGTCAAAATTCTAATTTAAACTTTAGGAAAGTATTAAAGCTGTGCAAACCAGTGGAGCAGTATGCTAAAGCATCAGTCTGTTAACTAAATAAAACCAGTTACCCATTGCTTTGAAAAGACATGAGCAGGTGTAATCACTCAAAGGGAGATTTGCATACTAAAGTGTCCACACTTTTCCTGTTCTGAGTTTTTATTTCAATAGTAATCCGATCAAGACCACAGGTAGACCCTCTCAAAGAAAAATGCTAACTTTGCAAATAGCACTTCCCCTATGTTTAGCCCCTGGCTTCTTTTTCCTGTTTTTTTTTTTTAGCTTTTCATAATATTTGATACATTTCTATTTCCTTCTTTTTAGGGGTATACATATTGTTTCAGCTCTTGGGGAGGTTGCCTTACCTTATTTCAAAGACCCTTGCCAGTTATGTATGAAGAGAAAAGTACATCTTTGGAGTTTTTTGCTGTGTTTTTTTTTAAAACATTCTGTAAAACAAATTTTGCCTAAAATGCTTAAAACGCAAATAAATACCGGGTAGATTTAAAAAAAAAACCATTCTACTTCCCATTAATTTGGATAGAAATTAAGTAACAAGGTCATGTTCATAGAATTTGATCATATTATCAAAGGGTTGTAGCATCTCTTCTATGGAGAGCTGGAGCTGTTCAGGCTGGAGGAGGTTCTAGGGAACAGCAAGAGAGAGGGAGAGGGTATTTTTACAAAGACATGTAGTGATAGGACAAGGGATAATGACTTTAAAACAAGAGAAAGCAGGTTTAGGTTGGCTGTTAGGAAAAACATTTTTTACTGTGGGGATGGTGAGACACTGGAACTGGTTGACCAGAAAAATTGTGGATGCCTTATTCCTGGAAATGTACAAAGCCAGAGCTTTGAGGGAGGCTTTGAACAACCTGATCCTAATGGAAGGTGTTCCTGCCCATGAAAGCATGGTGAAACCTGTTGACTTGTAATGTTCCTTCCAACCTAAACTACTCTATGATTCTATGATTTCTCTCCAACTATGTCCATTGTTCCAAAATCTCTAAAGGGAACAGGATTCATCAGCATTTGTAACAGAAACTAAGGACCTTAATGATTTGATCCTGATATCTTACCTCTCTGAGGTGGATTGACAGGAACCTGGATGAAGACATCTGCTGACAAAGCAGTGGTCTAAATCTTCACTCAGGAGCTGAGGAAAACTTAAGCTAAACCTGCTGGCATTTGGTGAGCTAATTTTCTCTATTCATACATACTAATCAACTAGCTTGTCTAACAGCATTTTGCTAACAGAGAAGATAAGACAACTAAGTTGGGAAAAAATACTATCCAATTCCTAATTCTTAAAGTATAACTTTAAATATTGCAGTTCTGGTTTTTATCCACAAGGTAATTTTTTACAAAGGTGCTTCACTTTAGCTACACCACAACGAACAGGAATTTTTAATGTTCTCTAGCAGTAAGGCTAGGTTTCAAGCTGCTACTCAGCCTGTGATGCAAGTTGTGCCTGCTCCACTTCCGAGTTCTTTATCAGCATGCTCTGCTCCACACCCAAACTGCATCCTTACTCCCCTCCAAGGCCGGGCTCCAGATACCTGAACAAAGTGATTTGAAGATAAGTTAGAAAGCCAGAAGTTTAGCTTTAGCAACAGTACCAGCAAATTCCATTCTCTGCTCAAATGAACCATGGTAATTTAAAGCTAATGCAGTTTTATTTTGATCCTCTATTGGAGGATCTTTAACAGATTTTGGTCCTGGTTTTGACTGGGATAGAGCTGTTTTGGTTTTTTTTCCTAGTAGCTGGTGCAGTGCTGTGTTTCGAATTCAATACGAGAATAATCTTGATGACACACTGATGTTTTGACTGTGTGTAAGTAGTACTTACAGTAAATCAATGACCTTTCCGTTTCCCATACTCTGCCAGGAGCAGATGCACAAAAAACACAGGTTCTTCTCTGTGGAGGTAGTCTCTCTGGAGTCACAGGAATACCCAGTTCAGGATTTGACTTCCAAGACTCTGGGTTTCAGGACTTGTATCACTCTCATCTATGAAATGTGGTGTAGCTATGGGTTTTAGAATGGTGAGAATTCTAAGTCCCACCATAAGATATGTAGTAACTAGGCAAATTTCTGATAGAAATCCACAGTTTAGATATGGGGTTTTTTTGAAGTCCATGAAAACAGAACAGCCTTCAGCAGCTTGGTGAGTTTGTGAAAAGGTATATATAATGTGATCTCTTACATCCTTTCACTCTTAATATCTTTCTGTCAGAGGCTCAAACCTATGCTCTTAAACTTGGAGCACTCCCAAAATCATTGTTGAGGTTGGGAGGCACAACTGAAGACCAAATACTGAATGTCTAACCTCCATGCTCAAAGCAAACTCACCTAGAAAATGTTGTCTAGGTCCATATCCAATCAGGTTTTGAACACCTCTGTGGACAGAAACTGCTCAGCCTCTCTAAGCATACTGGGTTTTTTAGCATACCATTACTGGAAAAAAAAAAGTTAAAAAAAGTAAAAGAAAACAAACATGTTTTTTTCTGTTTAAACATAACTTATGGTATTTTTTTCCATTGGTTCTTCTCCTGCCACTGGGCACCATTGAGAAGAATCTGCCTCCAGCTTTACACATTGGTAACATACCCTTGAGACTTCTCCATGTTAACAGCCCCAGCTCTCTCACTTCTATAACTTGTCAAATGTTCCAGACTCTTAACCATTTTCATAGCTCTTTGAGAGCTTGAAAAATCTCACTTGAGAAATCTATATCTGATAGGAACTTAAGAGTCCAGGCTTGGATCCAGGATTCCAAATATGTCTCACCAGGTTAAGCAGATGAGGAAGATAATGCATCTCCAATGGCAGCAATGCACTTTCTAATGCAGTCCAGGGTGCTCTTGGCTTTTTTTTCTGTGCAAGCCTGAAACACTTGACCTGGGGCCCCTTCTGGGGCTCCTTCAGCCTTATTATTTGATTAGCCATTGATTATTTCATCTTCACATCACATTGCACACTTTGCTTGCTAACCTAGTTAGCCCTGTCATCCTCTCACTCCTTGACTGTTCCTTATTTAAAGTACTCTCCAGTTTGGCCTGCCAGTTAGCAGAAATGCTTCTTCCCACCTAGAGAGGTGGACATTGTCTTTCTAGCAGTCCTTTATCCTCAAAGAGATTTCTATGGTAATAAAAAACCAAACTGCTATTAACACTGGCTGTGTAAAGAGTTGCTGACCCTCAGCATCCATCATTTTCCTTCAAATCCTTCCTGATGACTACCACGATCAAGAAAATAATCAAAATCAAAAAGGGCCACCATGCCCTTTGTTCTCATCCCCAATGCTTTGTAGTCATGTTTGATATATTCCAGGTCTGTGGCAGTTTCATTGGTACCAGCAGGGAGGAGCAGCAAGGCATAGTAGTCTGAGGGTCAGACAAGGCTTTGCAGTCATTCCACAACATCCCAGATTCACGGCCCTGGGAAGCAGCAAGCCTCCCTAGACAAGTCAGTCATGTCAACAGATGGGGGCCTCCACCCGCTGCAGCAGTTTCTCACTTGTGTCACTTGCCTTCCTCCTTCAGAGTCTGATTTCAACTTCAGCTCTATTACTTGGTGATGCATATCCTACACAACACATCTCCTGCATACAAGACCATCTCCTATGGCCCCAGGTACCGACAAAGCCGTGGGCCTCCAGAGTTGATTCAGGAGTCCAGTTTGAGTCAAGGCCTCTGATGTTGCAAGGAAAGATGTTCCACTTGGTGTTGGAGGCTGTGCCATGGCATACCACCTTGTTGTGGAGCCCAGCAATGCTGATTCCAGTGGAGATTCTGGCCTCTTCTGCACAGCCTTTTACACTGTAGTGGTTTTGGTTCACCAATTTGATTTTCCCGGCCAATGTAGCAATTTAATGTAGTGGGCCTAATGCTGGCCAAATGCCCATGCACCCATTAGAATTATTTACTCATTTTCTGCTGTGAGATAGGATTAGAAGGAGAGCAAAGCAGGCTCAAACTTTAAAGGGTATAAAGAAAAGTTTATTAGTAGAATTAAAAGGAAAAAAAAAAAGAATAAACCTTCAGAACACTTTTCCTCCCCCCACATCCTCTTTTCCACTGACAATGTAGAGAGACAGGACATTCAGTCAGTTTATCACCCCTAAAACAGTCTTTCTTCAGGTCACTCAGGACAATCTCTCTTGTCATGAAGACTTCTCCACAAGAAACAGTTCTCTTGTGGCTTCAATGTCACAGCAAATCAGCCACCTGGGAAAGGAAAATCTGTTTCGCAGTGTGAAAGTCCCTCCCATGAACAGCTTTCCCACAGCTGCTTTCACGGGCCATGTCAACTTGATAGGGTACTATTTTAGGAATGAGCTGTTCAAAAGCAAAGGTTCTCTTCATGTCTCTGGGAACAGAGGTCTTCTTCTCCATCACTTTCACCCCTCTCTCTCTACTCAAGCTTCTCATTTGGATCACAGCTATTTCAACATCTTCTTGCTTGCATGGATGCCTTAGCTCAGGTCTACAGTTTGAACACTCCATCCCTCCATACTTTTAATGAGTTACGGGGGTATTCTAGTGTATCATAGTCCATCACCATGACATACAAAAGAATTTCAGCCCAACACCAAGACATCTCCTCATTGCCTGCTGGACAGCAGAAAGAGCTGTCACGGTAAATTATTTCAGGCAGTGCTGGCGGGAGGCTGTGCCAGGATCTCAGGGGGCCCGGGCCAGGACAGTGATGGCCACTCTGGCTGCGTGGCTGGTCTCTGGTCCCTGCTGTGCTCAATTCCAGGTGTGAGGCCACTCTCTGCGTGGGCTGCAGAGCCGCCCCTGGTCTCAGCCGCATGATCTCCCACGGCGCCGGGACAGCCCGTCGCCAAGATGACCTGGCAGCTTGCGACCGGAGCTGTTTACGGTGGAGGATTCTTCAGCGGGCACGCTGAGGGGCAGCCAGGATCTCAGCAGCCAGGCTGGGACTCAGTGGGCGATGGGCTCCCCTCCCCCTGCCCGGCAGCTGCTGGGGCCTGGCCTGGCCTGGCCCGCGCCAAATTACCTGTTTGAAAGCCAGAAGCAAGAGAACGATTTCTGGGGTTTGTTCATTTCTACATGTGTCTTCACAGAGGTTTAATGGTTTAACAATGTGTCAGTATCCAAAACTAGCCAGCTCTTGGTTTTGCCAGGCAGACAGGAAGCTGCTAGCAACTTCTCTTAGAAAAAAAAAAAAAGTCTTCAGTGGCTGGCTCCTTCCCTCCTCACCAAAAATCAATTAATGAAAAACCAGCATACATTCAAAATGCTGCACAGACTATTGCATTGTGGCTGCACTCTGCTAGCTGAATTCTAGGTAATTTTAAATAGGATGCCTAAGTAAAATATCTAGTTATCTCAGTTTACTTATAGAAGCCATTCCAGGAATACAGAACCCTAACTGACCATTCAAACTTCTGGTGGCCTTTCCATTTGCAAAATGGAGGTGGTGTCCTGAACTGTAGGAAAATTCTAAAGGAATTAGACTGTTAAATTCAGACTTATGGGTTACTAAAATGAATGAGCACAAATCTTATGTGTCTTGGAAGCATTCTTTTCATTCTTCAAAATGGAGTTCTGCTGCACCTTACTGACGTGACAGGATGTCTTATTAGCAATGTTGACTCGTATATCTGCAATTGGAATTCTTTGCACACAGATAAAATATTATGCCCATGAATAGATGTATATAGCTACACTCCAGTATGCTCATTTCTCTGGGATAGATAAAATGCTTTATATAGTAAATTTACATCTATATATATTATAAAAAAAAAATTAAATTAGATCTACTTCCCTTATCTTATGTAAGCTTCTGTAAACGTCCATAAATTTTGTCTGTGATTTTAAATAAATCCCATAATTTTCTATTACTTTGAAATGTTAGTGCAGCTTCTCAATTGATCAGTATATGATAGGGCTGTTACTGTTTTCTGCAGTTCCCATTATCCTTTTTTTAAATTAAATATCCAGCTTGACAGTTATTAAGTAATCTCTTTTAAACTCATTTGCAAACTGATGATCTAGTATGAACCATCACTGTTGAGAGCAGTGATAAACTGATTACTTGCAAACAGGATGAAAAAAATTTAAAAAAATTTATCTGTATTATATTTGTCCTTTTATGTAAAACAGACAATTTAATGTTAAGAATAAAAATAATAATATAAAACTAAAAGTTGTTTAATTCTAGACATTCTAGAACTGAACAGAGAAATGGTTAAGTAGTTTTCCCTCAGAATGACTGAAATACTTGTAAACTCGCCCTTCTCTCTACTGCCACCAAACCCTCCAAAATCTGTCAGTCTGAGGATGGTTTACCAAGCAAGATTAATCTTCACTAAATTAATTTAATTTCATATAATGTGAATGTGTTGCTTATTTCTATCCCTGTTTTCAGTCTATACACATTGCCTTTGGCAATATGGATTCTGGAAGTCCAGAAGCTAAAGCAAACTCAGATCTAAAGCAAAACAGCCTAAAGGTAAGTCAGATAATGAATAAATGAGAAAGATAATTTTGTTCTGTGCTAATATGTGCGATACAATTTTATTCATTTTAAGTATTATTGGAATATTTCCTCCCACTGACAGGAAATGGAAGGAGATATCTGAATAGATAACTAAACAAGGTTATATTACAAGTCAAGAAATGACATAATATGGTACTTTTTATGAAATTAATTACAAACCTTAATGTGATGTATTGATTTCAAGAGTTAATGAAAGTTATTTGCAAATCTAATTATTGTCTTTTGACATAAATCCAGCATATAACATGTTTCTGTAAAATTTAATTAAAATTTATAAACAAATTCTGCTATTAAGACATTATTTCTCATTTTTTTGGCATTGTTTTCAGTATTCATAGACTTAAAATTTGATCATTCAACTAGAGAAACTGAAATATTCAGTGCAATGAAGCATGATCTTCCAAACTTGTAATAACTCAAACTATTATACCCATTTTTCAGTTTTGGAGCACAAACAGGTATACTGATTCTGTATCCTGTCACCTTATATTTATCTGCTGGGATTATAATTTCAGGATTATCCTAAATGCAGTGAGCTCAAGAGTCACAGGAAAAATTGCATCAAATCTTTATTTTGTGTAGAAACAACAGTAACAAGAGGAAAATGAATATTCTAAACAGTAATTAAGGACTTCAAAGTTTTAAGATTTATGACAGTTCTGCATTTTCTGACATATTTCAGAAATTTTCAAGAACAGAAAAAAAAAAAGTATGATTTGAGAGCCCACAGAATTGAGAGGCATCACAGCAAAACTGTAGCTCTTGAGGACTGGCCTCCAAACTAGGAGTATGTCTTCTTGAACCTATAAATGCTGCTTCACTGGTACCCTTACAAGTAAATACTCATCTCCAGATGAAGGATCACAGAAGCCTTTCAAGGTCTTCATATGCTGCTGCCATGGAAACCTTTTACTTAGCCTTTCAACTGAGATATGAAGAGACTCAGCAGTTTCGGTGCTCTGGATTCCTCAGGTTTCTTTGCTGTCTTCTGAAAGTTTACAGAAGTTCATATTTTCATGACATTCTACAGATCCCAAAAAGTCAATGAAACCTTTTATTTGATGAATTGCATGTTGGAGAGTGAATCTTCATTTAAATGTTGTATTAAAAACACCTTTTAATTGATTTTTATCTTAAAGATGCAATTTTTTAGATCCAAAGCTCATTAACAATTTTGTTTAAGACATGAAAAGCCCTAGGGCATAAAACAGTTTTAACCCCATAGAGGATGTCAATAAAAGCCTGAAAGAATATTGTTGCCCAAACTGGTTATTTCATTCTCAAGCTTTTGATTTTAGCATATTTTTAAATCTGAGATCCTTATGTATGAATGAATGAAACTTTACTTAAAAATCTCTTTTCTAAGATTACTCAGAAAAATTCAAAACTATAAGGCCTAAATATTACAAATAGTTTGAAAAATCCATTATTTTTTAAAGATTCTGTTTACAGATTTTGATATGAAAATAATTTTTAATTCTTTAATTTTTTAATACCATCCATTCTTGAGTCACAATACTGGAACATTTAACCCCCAAATTAATAAAAGCTTGCATTCATTTTTACTAGAAAAATACATTTTCATTTACTCTTCAAATTGAACTTTCTTTTGTTTCACTTCTAAAGTCGAAAGTTAAAACTGATATATATTTGGTTGGTTTTTTTAAAATATCTGTACAAAGTGGATACTGTAGGAGTATATGTTAATATACTATATAATAAGTAAACAGTTATCAAAAACTATACTGTTATCAATAACTACTAACTATTTAAAAACAAAAATGCAAAGACAGAATACATGCCACAGACATCTCTCTCAATGGCACTTGAATACAGTTTTTCTTACTGTGTTTTCTAATTATAACTACAAATTGAAGATTTAAGCAACTCAAATATTTTTAGGATACTGATTTTGCAGCACTGTCCCTGCAGTCTTTGCCTCCTGGCTCCACAGCAGCCTGCAGAAAAGGATTCCTTGGATCTGAAGGATGTGGTAAAAAAATATTCTCTTTTCCCATTTCTTATTAAAAAAAAAAAAAAGAAAAAATTAGAAACTTTTCTGTTACAGGGCTAGGAAAACAAAATCGGCCTTCTGAAGAACCAACAGGAAAGAAATCTCTGCCTCTGATTCAGAGCATGGATCTGAGACTTCCAGAGATGTTGCAAGGCTTTCACCACCTAAGATCTGTATAAGCAGCTATAAAGCTACATGTAAGCTTCTGGTAATAATTGCTATTAAAAGCATAGTTCAAGAGCAGACCAGACATTAGATAGAGCTAATTTTTTAAGCTATGATTTTCACGAAACTTTAAACTTGATACAGTCAGCTGCTCAGTGGAAATTATTTCCTAAAAGATTTTCTATGAACATCGAAAATAGTGAAGCACCTAAAAGGGTAGAGAGGGTCAGCCCTGAAGAAAAAACCTGGGCACTGGAAGACACAATGGCCATGAATCTAAGTTAGCTTCTTTAGAATGACCACCTGGACTTAATAAAAAGTCATTGTGCCAAAAATGTTTTTGAGTGTTTCTGAGGTCACTTACATTGGCTTATTTTTTCTGAAAAAGTGCTCTGCAGCAAATTTCACTGAAGTTTAAACCCTAGAGAAAAGTCAGGGTTTTAAAAAACAACATGAAGGGGTTATCTTTATGTTCTTTCCACTTTTTGCAGCTGCACAGATTACAAGTAGAGCAGACTTCAGTTAAAATGGGATCAAGTTCCAGTTTGATATACTTAAGCAGTGTATCACAATCAGATAGACATGACATTTTTACCCTACTATCTTTTTATAGTACAAAATTTGATGCTGTTGTAACAAAAAGAAGACTCAGCTGTATTTCATAAGCAAGTGGTTTATTCAGTCCACAGTTCTGTGGAAAAGTTTTTGCTTTTCAGTACAATAGGTAATTTAAATGCCTGACTCAAATTCTAACGCACCGAGAGGAGCATTACCTGGAGTGGATACATATTCTCCAAAGAAGCATTTAATAAATCCATTTAACTAAGATTAACAATGAAAAATGTCCTACAAGCCAGTAAAATGTAATCAAAAATATAATTAAAGAATCAAAGCACTGGCACTGTCAAATTATTAAAGAAATTAGAAAATGTAGATTTAGCCAAGTATCCCATATATCTGCTTTTGAAGAGAAAAAATGATTTTTTTTAAGAGGAAAAATGAAGCTAGTTAAAATTAATCTCTGCTACACAGAAACAAGTAATGTGAGTAATTACCATAATAAAATTACCATGATAAAATTACCATGTATCAGGTCAAAGGAAAAAAAATTAGTCACAGTTGTCATCATATTGACTTCCAGGGTTTCTGACTCTCAGTAGTTTGGCTGACTCTATCATACTCTGTCAGTATTGTTGAGGGATGATGGTTGGATTTTTTTGTTTCTCTGCTTGCTTATTTGAAGGCAGTTGCCAAAGCTAACACAGAAGTGGTCTTATTCCCTCCTTAGACAATTACAACTCCACTAATTTCAGAGAAGATTGTTACAAATTTACATCAGAGAGAGACAAAGAACAAACTAAAAAGAAAGAGACTTTATTGACTGCTGTGAAAATGATCAAACAATAAAGTTTGACATAGAATAAAATTACTAAAGCTCAATCTCATGTCACTGAATCATCAGAAACATGCCACTGATTTCACTGAGGCTTATTTGCTGGTACCAGATACAAGTCTGATGCAGTCATTAGTTAAAGAAAAGCATAACTTATTGATATGCTAACTGTAAATAGAAATAGATTTCAAGATATGTACATCCAAAGGAAATTACATGGACTTTTTTTTAATAAACCTGACAGACACTTTTCATTAACACTGCAGTGGGAAGCAGTATTTAAAGCAATGGGTCTAGCATTCCTCAAGAAAATAATTTCCTTTAAAACACCTATGCACCTACTCTGCAGGAGTTTCCTCATCAGTGTCAAACTGAGGTTAGGTACAGTTGAAAATGACAGATTTGTTTCTAAACACAGCTTTAACTCCCTTGGCTAAATATTCCTCTCAGAAAAGAACAGAATATTTATGCACTCCTTATGCCTGGGTTTTGAGAGGATAATTTTTTTCAAGCAGCCAAATCATCCCAAATTCTCTGAAAAATTGTGAGCATAGTAGAAGAAAGAGATAAAAATAAAAAAAAAGAAAACAAACCAACCAACCAAACCTGCCCACAACTTAAAGTTTTTTATGGGAGTACCTGTACTCTCTCCTCAACTTTCAAAACATGCTTTGTGGTGAGGTTACTCTAGAGTTTTGAGTGACAGGCATTTTCAGAATGTAATAGCATGTTTCCATTTACCAGATTTGATTGCTTCCAATTTTAATGTAATGAGAGATCTAGATCTGCAGCTGCTGCACAGACTGTAATCTCACTGAAGACAAAAAGCATCTTGTGATAGAAACTGCTAATCTAAGAAAAGATGATGAGTTTCTTGGAGAGAACAAGCAAATTAAGGTAAAATGGTGAAAAGGATTGACACAGATCCATGGTAGAGGAAAATATGAGATATCTGCTCTGCTTTATGAAAAAACTTGATCTATTAGAGAAGGGCAGGGTGGTTTAGAAAACATTCATGAAGATGGAGGTCAGTTTGGAGAGCATGGTGGTATCCCTGGAGTCCTGATTTTGCCTGTGGTCCAGATTGTCAAAGGAAAAAGGACAGGTTTATCTCTAGGGTTGCAGACACTATTGGGACTCAGGAGATTGATCTACAAAATCCAAGATATTTATTCTTGTCTTCCTTCTTCAAAACTTCTCTAATAACCTGAGCAAATGCAACTGCGCATAGGCAACATAAGGTTTGACAAGAACCCTATGATACAGGCCAGATTGTGGAAAATGACATGTCAAAATGTGAGAGGTAGTCAAAAGTAGCCAAAGGAGAATATTCTTCAGGATGGTAATGGTTAAATGCAAACTATTGATTAAATGCTTGCTCCCAAATGTAATTTTTTTTGCAAGAATTACTCTTTAGGGATGCAACTACTACTACTTTTCAGACCACTCTTCCAACTGGTGTGATACTTGTATATTTGCATTTAGAAATATATTTACAATAGAAAATTAAAAGCTCTTACGTAAAATGTTACAATGGAAAGATATTTTTATTCAGTTAAAAAAACCCAAAGAGAGTATATTTTCCAAAGATCTCATTTCTTTTAAGATGTTCTGCAGCACTAGAGAGCCAATTTTATAGCCTATTCCATTATGTGAACAGTCAGCTGAGAGGACAGCTAAAGGGTAAACAGTTTCAGTTGAAATCTTGAGCAATAAAATGTGACTATTTGTTATTTCTGCTAATTGAAGCTAATGTGTAACTTATACACGAAATGACAGCCTTCCATCAGCATCTCATTTCATATCCTGACTTAAGTGCTTTTTAACTCTCAAACTTGCACCTCTGAATTTCAGTCTCTTTTGGTATATTTTCCCACTGAATTTGGTAAAAGCATCATCTGGGGCTTGATTTGTATGCAAAATTCAGTGCAGAAAATTGAATTTAATCGAACGGTGCCATTATGAAACAAGCCCCAAGCTTGCCTCTAAAATAAACCAAACATAAGAAGGCAAATATTTTGGGTATGGAAATCTCCAAATTTAGGAAAGTTCTGAATGCTTCAACTATAACTTGTTGATTAGTTGATAATAGCTTCTAGCCTACTGGTCTAAATGTGTTTCAAAATTTAGGCCAGTTTGGATGCACCTGAACTGCCAAATACCAAAAAAAGCCCAAACAAACAAATAAAGAAACAAAAAACCAACTCTAAAAAATCAGCCAAAAAATATCTGTAAATTTTGAGGAGCAAAAATAAGCTAGATGCAGCCTGACTCTTCAGGAACTGTCCCTTCGTAAAGCTAACTGATGAAGCACAGGAACTAGAATCCTCTTCATTCTTTCTAACTACGTGGGAATCTGCTGCAGCTGCAAAATTCCTGTGTTGCTGGTCTCGTTAGCCAATTATAAATGACAATATTTTGTGCCTTGTTTTTCTTTGAACTCTCAGCTCACCATTGTGCAAAGCTGATTCAAAGTCCTGTATAATCCTGTTATAAATTCATTGCTTTTCATTTAAAGCCTTCAGTTTAATTCTTTCCTGGATGGATCTGTCAATTCATTCACTCTGAGTAGCCACACAAGGGCTTTATTTCTGGCTTTTTAATGTGCCAGTCACGGAGAGACATAATATCCAACTGCAGTATCTCAAGTGAGCTTCTACAGTACAAATGTTCACACAACTGCAAGAGAAAAACTTCATTTCATCTGGTGAGGCTTTGGTTGACACTAAGATTAAAGGCTTAACAAAAGCAATGGTCTGCTCTGTTACCATTTGAGAGTTTCTTGCTTCACCGTGCTATGAAAGACAAATGAAGGACTGTCTGACCGCTAACTTTTCCTCATCTCTAGAGGGTTGCATGTGATTAAAAGGAAGGCAGGATGAGGAGGTTTGGGATCAGTCATACAAAATATACAAACCTGTAGCCATAGGAACCTTGTCTTTTGGCCACCAAAGCATCTGCCCTTCAGACTGAGGCTTAAAATCATCTGTTTAATCTGAACCTGATAGAAAACAGACAAAATGCTAGGTAAATGTAGGAGTAAATGGGTGCATTTAAGTATGCTAGGGACTGTTCTTTTTTGTCAGAGTAAATTTGTGTATCACAATTTATTATATTACTTGGACTAGAATTTAGCACTCATGGATAATTTTGTTTTCCACCTTTTGAGAGAGCTTTCATTTTTATTTTTTTTACAACTGAATAACCCATTTCATATGGAAAAATAAAATCGTTGTCAATTTTTTTTCTTCCTCTTTAGGGAAAAATAAAAAGCAATGTGTTTGTAAGTTATTGATAAAGCTAAAAATATCGCAACCAAGGGCAATAATTTCAAGGACTGGATACAACGCTTTTGGTAGAAGTTGAAAACAGCATCTCCATAGGAGTAAAAAAAAATTTCTCATTTTATATACCCATGATTATGATAGTTATTATTAAACTGTCACATCACATCAATGAGTAAACAAGCAGCTATGCCTACATCATATTAACTATTGTGACAGCTGTAAATACCGCAGTAATGACTCTCCTGCGGGCAATAGAACAGATAAGAAAATGATTGAAGCTCCATGGGCTTATTAGACATTTACAGGTGATTCTGCAACAAGCTAGACAATCTTTTAAGTAGGGACAGCCTGTTTGCCTTAAAGGTAATGCAGATTCTAAAGAGCAAACTGAACTGTCTGCTATTGAGCAATATAACCTTTGAATTTTAACCTTTTTTACAATAAAAATGCAAATGAAGTAGTCAGAATTAAAGCAGTCCTTCAAATGTGCTCTGTAAAGGAAGAAAAACATCTATCTGTCTCTGGTTTGTTTTCAACATATAATTTGAGGGACTTTTTTACAGGGTGGGAGGTGGTTGCTTTGTTTAAGAAGACTTTGCACACCTCAAAAAATATCAGGAATACCAAATGCAGGTTTCCTCCTCTGCATACACCAGTAGAAAAACCACAAAAATGTGACTCTATGCAATTAGTATTCATTCATGAGCCTTTGCAGTTCTGTGTCTTTCTGCTTGCTTGCTCAGCAAACACCATGCAAGGAGGAAATAACAGCATGTACCCTATATTTAAATTACTAGGAGCGAAGATTTCTTAGAAAGCAATTAGAAGTTGTGTTCTGGAGAGCCCCGAGTAGATGAGGAGAATGCAACTTTTTTATGCTTGCCAGCCAATACTGCAAAATATAAAAGGTTAATAATATTCAAGCCTCAGAGTCTCAATTAGCTAATTGCAGTTCCCACTTGCTTCAAGCAAAGATCCATAAAAAAGACAAAACACAAAATAAGAAATGAAATGATGTTATGAAGCAGTGGAATTAATTTGGTTTTTGACGAGGTAGTTTTAGTTATTTTAACTGCAGTTTTGATGTGTCTTGCAAATCTCTCTCTGAACTCAATGGGATTTAAATTATGTAATGGAAATATTAAGATTTCAGCATCACTGCTTTTAAAACTTTATATCAAACAAAATAAATACCTGAACACATTATTTTTTTATTAAAAAATATCAGGAAGAGAGTTACTAAGTAGTGTGGTTTGACATATGGTTTCTGTTGAAAGATATTAGTATCCCCAGCAGTTCATAGAGACGTTTTGAATGAGAGGAAATGAGAACATTTTGATTTTTCTGCATTCAATGCCAATATATGATACATCATGGGTGTTTTTTAATTAATCTGATTCTTGAAATCATTCTTTTTTAGAAAATTTCACGTTGAAGATTATAAAAAATAATTTAAAGTAACTAGTCTTGAACAATGAAGAATCAGAAGTTGAAAGAACAAAGAAATGCCTCCAAGGTACTATTTTGTGGAAATACTGTGATTTCCACAATGAAAAAGTTTTGTGGAAGATAGTGATAAAAACAACTTTTTTTAAAAATTATATAGATTTCATTTTTTGGCTTACCTATATTTATATTAAATATAATTATTTCATTAGCAGGAAATATGCAATTATTAACGTACCAACTTTGTCTTTGAGCTACCTAGATATATTTCAGCAATGCAGTACAAAAGGCAACCTGAAGAATTTAAACTATCCTGAACTGGAACCTCTTGAATTCCAATACAAAAAAGATGTTCAGGACAAAACTTAGCATTGCCATTTACAAGTGAAATCACCAGTTAGAATAATGAGAATAGGTGTCTTACACTATTTCGCTTATCAGATAAAGCACAGCTGCATGCAGCAACATGTATTTCTTTTCTCCCACATTTTGCAAAAATTTCAAAAAGTACTTGAGCTGGAGAAGCTACATATGCTTCAATAACGAAAGGCCTTTTTTCACAAGGTTTGCAGTAAGTAGCTTAAGTACGTGGTCCAGTGTTAACTGAACACTAGCACTTGCTTTTCAATGCATAAGTATGGGCCTAAATATGCAACGTATTCTCTGGTTTCAAAGCTATATTTTCATTTACATCCTTCAGATAATATTCTACCAGTTAATACAGTTGGCCTTTTCTATACAGAGACATCTATATTGCCTCTCGTTCTCAAATCCTGCCTATACAAGTATAGTGTACCTATACAAATAGGTGTACCAAGCTTGCTTCTGCAGTGCTCAACTCATCATGCTCATCCTCTTTCCTCCAGATTTTCTCTCATGCAAGCACCTGTTATCACTTGATAAGTTTGCCTCTGCTGTTATGGTTAGTTTTGCTTGAATAATTGAACTTGTCAATGTAACATTTTTCCTTTTGTTTTCCTCAGTTAAGAAATAAGTAAAAAAGTTAAGTCAACTGAACTATTTCATCATTCTTATGGGAGTCATGATGTACACAAAATAGAAGGAAAAACACTGAGGCAATGGAAAGCCTCTAAACAACTGTCTACAACCTATGCAAAACCCAGAAACCTTAATTACAAATTTTTGTAACTGCTGTCATTCAGTAATTAATCCTAAAGGTCTTATTTTGTTATTTGATAGATTTGAACAGACCAATGCAATGACAACTGAAAATTGGAAACTCCAGGTTTTACCCCTGCATCTTTTCTCTTCCATCACAATGCTCCAACAGAATACATATAACTCAGAAAAGGAGTGAAACTTTACTACTGAAGTATCTGAGCAATCATGATGCTGACTCCTAGGAGTCCAAATACAAGGCCAACTGCAGATTCTCAGTGGTCATGGAATGTCAGGACTGCTCAGAAATCCAGTGATGGGGAGGACCATCAAGCAGCTAGATTTCATTTAGATAAGCTGATATTAACTAAACACAGTTTTCTCAGGTACCTGTTCAACCATTACCTATACTGGCCTTGTAAGGTACATGGTGTTTTGAAGAAAGCTCCAATTAATTGTCTATACTTGACAAAAACCAGGATGTCTCTTTCCACAAGGCAGAAGTTAGGCCAGATGACCTCAGCAGAGGATCCCTCTGCTTAGGTAAACTTCCTAGCCAGTCTACCATTTTTATTGATGGCTTCTCTCACTGAAAGCACTTAAATCCTGAGTCCACCCATTCTTTTGGGCAGGTCTTACTCCCAAGACGAAAGGACTCGTAGCATGCCACTGTGGCTACTGGTGCTGCACAGAGGGGAGAGGCACCTCTCCCAGCACCCGATCCCAACAGAAATTTGCCTGGTTCTCTGCTCTGGATGCTGGGAAGGGGGACTGAAGGTGGTACATGAGACTTGGGTTCCTTGTGGAGAATGATTTGAAAGTCAATATGGGACTGGATCTCTCAATAGAGATCCAGTGCTGGTATGGGGGCTGGGGCCATAGGGTGAGGAGACCACCATGGAGTCAGGGGTTTGTGCAGGGCTGGGTGCTCCCTGGGCATTACTGCTCCAGGCATCTGTGACCAGCAAACACTCACAGAGGCCCTGCATGACACCAGCCCTGGAGCTGCCCTGACACCCTCCCTTTGGGCACTGCAGACAAGGGGCTGATCTGCAGCAGCAGGGACCAGGTAATCCCAGGTGTGAGAGGCCTGTAGGAATGTGGGCCTTGATGTAGGCATGGGGACCCAGAAAGAATAGGAGCTCATACTTTCTCCTAGGGCATTTGTGCAACTTCTCCTCAGGGGTTCCCTTTGTCTCTCCCTGTTCCAGCAGGGTTTTTGCTTGCCTTCTGGCTCCATGGGCAGCTTCTCTGCACACACTGCAGCACCTCTGGATGTTGAGTGCTTGCAGTGCAAATGAGGACCCAATATTCCATCTCCCGAAGTCTTCTCATCTGTCTCCTTCTGTCTTTGCTGATTTCAAACTCACAAAATCTCTCACCTTGGGGATTATAATGCACAGCAATACTAACTGTGCCACGCCAGTTGTAATTGGGATTTTTCCTTGACTCATGTCTGTAAAAGAGATAAATTAAAAATATTTCATGACCAGTGGAAAGATTTTGTCCAGCATGGCCATCTCTACATCTCTCGGGTATCTCTGCCCAAGAAGCCACACAAAGCAAAAGGATTTCTGACTGTGAAGAAAGTGACCAGCCCCAGGACTGGGCATTGCTAAACAGTGCTTGAGATTGCTTCATGATGACAGGAGAGATGTAACTGGCAGCTGAATGTGATACAGTGCAGAGCACTTAGGAAAGGAGCTGTCAGAGGTGCTGTAAGGCTGTAGGTTGCAAGGAATGCCAAAATCTAGCTACCTTATGAGACACAGAGCAAGCAAAACAGAGCACCAAGGCTCAGATTAAAGTAGTGATATTCTTCAGAATATACAATATAAGTACCAGGACTTTTGCATCATGTTTAATACAATCAGAAAGTGTACAGAAAACCTGAGCTGTATTTTTTGACTGTATAATTAAATGAGAAAGTAATGTGAAACAATGCTGCAGCTGTGTAGACACCAGTGATTTTATGCAAAAGCAGTGACAGCTCTCAGAATTAAGAACATTTACTTTCATACCTGAGGATTTAGATTATATACATCTCTGACTTCTGAAGAGGTGATAGGAAACTCATGAGGCTGATGCAATGCAGGTATTAATTGTATCCTTTCTAGCCCAATATTCAGAAAGAAAAGTAACTTTCATGCTGCCAGAAAGCTATAGAGCAAAATAATTCTGAATTCTTATGGTGGGGATACTCATGCACATCATTATGTATATCATATCATAGATGATAATTTTCTCTGAAAGCATTCCAAGATTAAAGCAACAATAGTCCTGAGAAAGCAGGACTCACCTATTCAGTGTCCTAGTTACTAAACCACAAGGTAGACTGTTCACCTTCTGAACCACAGGATTTCTCAACTACAGAAGCTATATACAGTCTTCACTTGAAAAGGTACAGTCACTTTAATAGCATTTTCAAGGACTTCTATCTAAATAGCTTCTTATAGTTATGCATTGAATGCTCTCACTGGATGCTTTTAGTAGACTTAGGCTTCATTCCGCCTGGTTCGTGGATTTCATTATCAGAGAAGACATTGCTCACATCAATGGCAAGGGCCATTGGGCAAGTGAAGGGCAAGTAAAGACAGTTTCTCTCTTCCAGAGTACACACAAAAGGTGAAAATCAAATGCCAAACAAGTTTTGAGTGCTTGGAGGGATATAGTAAAAGTGATATTTTTTACTTGGTTTTTTGGATGCGCATGCTTAAAGCCAACCTATGTTCCGTTTAAGAAATCCACATAATTATTTTGACTGAGTCTTCTCCTTTCTGAAGCCACCTATAATTCTCTGCATGAAATATATTATTCACTGATTTTTCATAGCATATACTTGGAAAAATGCATCTAGAAAATGTGACTTTTGAATCTGTTTTTCATATTATAAAGAAAGCCTACAAATACTTTGGCATAATGCCTGCTAGAAATTATTACAATACCTTATAGGAAATAAGTGTAATTTAACAAAAAAATTAAATGAAGGGTTTGCTAAGAGTCAATTTTTAAATAAATATGGAAATTAAAAGTCTAGATTGTCCGTTTGGCTTTACTATGTTTCTGACTCTGACTGGAAGAGAGTAGCACCTTGCATAATACAGAATAAATAAAATTATACTCCTACCAGTAATGACAGTACTTTTATATTACATAAATATATTTTTAGAATAGAAATTAATCAATGGCAATTGAGAAACTTTTGACATTTTTATTTATAATAAATCAATGTAATCATCTATGTAATTTATCTTTTGTCATACCATGACTGAACTTTGGATTTCAATCCTGATCTATTTTTATTTCCTATGCACAGGTCTTAACCAAAAGATACTAGCTCCTAGAACTGCTATCTAGCTGTACTTCTGTCAGTTTGCTTTTTTACTTCCCTACGTGTTCAAAGAGATCAAACCCCTGTATTATCTGACCACAAATAGATGCTACTGTATGTTCACCATGCTAAATTGACTCTACTTCTTCCTCCAAGTAATGGATTGTTCTGACTAAGCTTGAAGGTTTATCAGTATATGCAGGAGGTACATCAAAGATCAAGCTGAAATTTCCGACTATGCTTAAAGCACATGAAAGCAAGCTACAAGAAATGGTAGATCAATGGCTTGATTTACACAGCGTTTTGTTGCCCTGCAATGAAGTTGATTAGATTGGATCTTTTGTAATATTTAATAGCTTAGTGCTAAAATGAAAACCTAAACTGAATTTCTAAGTTTGATTTTAAATGTTTATTTAATTTCTAAAAACTGATTATAAATTTTGTAAAGTTTGTGATTGTTTTAGTTCTGCACCAGGAGCTGTCACTGAAGTACATGGCATATCTTCCAGAAATGTCAGTTCATCTCTTTTGGTTAAGAGATTTTCTCTGATTCTCTGGATGACACTCTAGTATAGTTAAACTGTGTAGCTGAGCTGGGGAAACCTAATCTATTTTTTAAATGGCAAAACATGAAGATAAAAAACAAATTAACAAAACAGGTAGTTTTAACCTTCTGCTAGAAATGTTACTGAAACGGAACTAAAAGCCCCTTAATTTGCTATTTTTTTCTTTATTCATAAAAATTTCTGCCTTCTGTGGTTCTTCACATGATTCATATTAAGAACATTTGCTTGTTAGGTTGTAATGTGTTGCTGTCTTCACTCACACTCTACTGCTGTCAGCTTAGAAATGCAGAGTCAGACACAGAAATTCAAACTGCTTGTCAGTCATAGCTAGTAAAACTATATCAAATTAAGATGCTAGCTTAGAGAACATAAAAGAAGCATATTGCCACATTACCTTCAACTTGGTACAGACTATGACTTAAAAATGAAACAGAAGTTGGCTCAAGTATGCTTTATTGATAGGTATTTACTTCAATAAATCCATTTATGACCATTTATGAGATATACTTGGAGGCATAAGAACTCTTAATTTATAAAAGGTGATTAGTAGATGACTCTGAAGGTGTTTTTTTATGCACTGTATTTAGATGGCTTTGGAAAGTGTGGATAGTGGAGGGGCTAAAGGGTGATTTCTGTTATGGGGACCAACCACCGCTGGCTAGGGCCAAGATCTTCAATAGCAGTGGGCACTTTTAAAAAGGGGAAAAGTTACTGTACAGGAATAATTGCAGCTAGAAATAGGAGTGAGAATATGTGAGAGAAAAAGCCCCGTAGACACCAAGGTCAGTGAATAAGGAGGGCAAGTAGGTGCTCCAGATGCCAGGAACTGAGATTCCCCTGAAGTTTGTGGAGTGGAGTATGGTGAAGCAGCTGTGACATCCAGCCCTTGTAGGTCCATGGTGGAGCAGAAATCCACCTGCAGCTCCTGAAGGACCCCACACCAGAGCAGGGGGATGCTTAAAAGAACCCATGGGAAGAGTGGTCTCAAGCACACTCCTAGCAGGACCTGCTCCTGGCAGGATCTCTCCCTGTGAAGAGAGAAGCCCACACTGGAACATGCTTGCTGGCAGGAATTGTGACCCTGCAGAAGGGACACACACTGGAGCAGTTCATTAAGAACTGCAGCCTCTGGGGAGGACTCACAGTGGTGAAGATAGAGCAGAACTGTGTACACTGGGAGAGACTTCATGCTGGAGCAGAAGAGTGTGTTCTCCCTGTGAGGAGGAAAGACTGGCAGAGACAAAGTGCAACTGATCACAATCACCCTTCCTTTATCCCCTGTACCACTCAAGAGAAGAAGGTAGAGAAAACAAGGAGTAAAGTTGAGTACAGGAAAAAGGGAGGTGTTAGGGGTAAATGTGCTTCAAGGACTTGGATATATCTCTTATTATGCTGTAATAAATTCTAGAAATTTCCTGAAGTCAAACCCATTTTCCCCATGATAGTAATCAGTGAGTGATCTCTTGCTATCCTTCTCTCAAGAGAAGAAGCTTTCTGTTATGTTTTCTCTCCCCTGTCCAGAGAACATGGGAGTGGCAGATCAGCTTTGGTGAGGTCCAGTCAGGATCAACCCATCCCTTACACTTACATGACTTTGTTTTTCTCAGCTAATGCATAATACATACTCCTTTTTATTCAGTATTTTATAAAGGACTTAATATAAAATTCACATAAAACAAGAAGTAGCTATCGTTACCTAGAATGACAACGTATAGCAAGTAATTTGTTCTCCTATAGAATTTGAGTGTGAGACATAATGGATGCTAAAGCTGTCTTAAGACTGTTAAGGTGATATACATAAGTACACAGTGAGTCAAATTTGTAGCTGCAACAAAACTTGAAGTTTAGACAACTTTCTGAAATGCTGTCTCTCATCCTCTGTATCACCTCTGTACCAGGTTAGAGAATCCTGGAATGTTCCTCTATCTTGGAGTTACAACAAAAGCGTTATGGTGCAGAGGGTTATAGCAGGATGATAGATTGCAGCATTTATCCTGCATATTAAATTTACTGATTATCTATGATCCAATAAAATTCAGCTTCTGACCATCTGTTACAAAGAGCTTGGAAGCTTCATTATTAGGCAATTGTTACATAATTATTCTGAGAACATGTTTAATGTAAATTTTCTAATTTAAATTATATTATAATTTATCAAAGAAGTTTTTAATCTACTTGCTTTTTGTCTAATTGTTTTCATCCAACATCTGCCATGTATGAAAAAGCTAAAAATATATATGTAAAGTGTGATATGCATCAAGGCTCTTCACAGTATTCAATAAACACAGCAAATGTCCAGTAACAGTTGGTATGCACACAGAAAAAGGACTAACCATATTGAATACCCTCTTCCAGCTGTTGAGGCAGAGATTTAAGCCTAGGGAACTGTTTTCAAATGAATTTGGCTATTTTACCATCTGGTATTTACTGATTCTGGGTGCAGTCCTGCTTCTAGTCATGTGATTTGTACAAATCAAGTCTATAGTAACTTATTCCAGAGTGATAACTGGGATCAGTTATGTTAGTCAAATGGTGAGAATTTGAGGGTCTTTAAAGGAACCTGTAGATATGAAATACTCAAATTTAACAGAAAGAATCAGGTTCCTTTGAGAAGTACCTTTTCTGAAATTAATCTTTTTTGTTTTTACTTCCCTGTGAGACATTTGGTCTTCCTGCTTCAATGGAAAACTTCTTACTGCATAAAGCTTTCACCTTTGACTAAAAATTTGTTCTGTAAATTGAACTGTTCACCGTTTATTTAAAAAGAGTTTTCAAATTTCTTTAAATAAAATCTTCCTGTCAAGAGTGAGAAGGTAGGAAGCAAACTGCTGAAGAATGTGAGAAAAGAATATATATTAAATCTAACCTGACTACATACATGATGTTTTAGAAACCTTCAATATTCTTTATTGGCAGTGGCTTAAATGACATAGAAAAAAAGAAAAATGTATATAAAAAACCAAAAACAACAACAACAAAAAACCCAAACCAAATCAAAAACTCAAAAAAAAACCCTAATAAAATCAACAAAACAACTAACCGAAAAACAAAACAACCCAAAAATCCTTAAACAGACAAACCCCCCCACACCAATCAATCAAAGATATTAAAAGGATAAAAACTGTGTAAGGGTATGTGAAATCCACTTCTCTCCAAGTATAATGAGTACCTGAATACTTCAACATTTTCATCTGCTGAAGCTATTTCAGTTATACAAGATGTAGCAAGAAGCAGTGGAGAAAACAGATGAGTGCTGGGTTAAAATAAGAAAGTCTAATATATTCCTGTAAGCAGTGTGAGATGGGTATAAGTAGTTGGTTTTGAACTTATAAATAAAATATTATATAACATTGAACTTAAAAAGTAAGTCAATTCAAAGCAAAACTTAGGGTTGTATTTTCTGGAACCAACCAGACATAGAGCTGGGATATCCATATGTATGTTAGTGAAGTTCATTACAAAAGTGACAGAAAGCTGATAAATACTGAAAGGAAGACTGGAAACTAGAAATTTTATAATTTAACACTAGGATAAACAATACCATTTTTTACTGTAGAATAAGAAAATAGAAATATTTGTAAAGAATTAGTGTCAGGAATGTTTCTAAACATAATTTGGCTAGTGCTAAAATTTTTAGTAGTAATAGTCTTATGATTAGAGACAATTCAGAAAAATTGTCGTGTCTAATCAAGAACAGAAAAATTTAATCACTATGTTTTATTGGCACTAACTTATAACACTAATACCAAACACAAAAAATGACTGTAGAAAAGTTGTGAGAAGCTCACAGGACAACTCAGAGCTGGGAACTGTGATATCTTCTGTGCACCTGCATAATTTAAGTCATTGCACCCCTTACAAACATTGATACATCCAGGATAAAATTATGTCAAGTTTAATTCTTCAGTGATGCTACTTGATAAATTTAGATACAAATTAGGTTTGTGAGATGAGATTTTGGTACTAGGGGGCAAAAGGAGTGACTTGTGAGAAGCTGCCAGAACACAACCAATCTCTTAGTTAACATGAAGATATTTTCCCTACAATCATGGTTCCCCTAAACTTGCTTTTTATTCTGCAGCCTGGATGTAAGAGTCCACTGCATCATTCAGTGTCCCAATAATGGTATAGATATTTTCTTGGGGAAAAATCCTTTCCAACACCCTGCATCTATTATTTCTCTACTTCCAGCATTCAATTAGCTATCTGAACCAGAGCAAACAGCTTAGAAGATAACAGATGGAATAAATTGTGCCAAGTAGACTCTCCCAAGCTGTACCAGATGAACATGTTCTGGCTTGTTTTTCAGTCTTTTTGGAAAAGCTTTCCCCAACAGACAAATTAAATGTTTAAGCTTTCTACAGCAGTACTTCTGATTCCCCTGGAAACCAAGGTATGCAGCCTTTATTAAATCTGAACTATATATTGAATCAATTTCTAAAGTAATGCTTAATCTGCTTGAAGACAAAAGAGTAATAAAAATAATCTTTATTCTTCAAAATATAATGAAAGTAATTGTATAGGGGGTAGAATATTCCATTACTGCTTGTAAGTTACCATTTGATTCTGTCAGCTTAAGAGATAATAATCGATGATCTTGAAAGTCTCTTCCAACCTAGAGATTCTGTGTGATTCTGTATGTGATTCTGTGTGTGATAAATTAGGGCCATTCCCCCAGCTGTTGCTGAGGTAGAACTGAATTTACAAATATATATGGACATGTGTCATTTATGGTCATGAGCATCATAATCTCTGAATAAACAGCATTTTGTTATTTGGTACACAAACACATTCGTTTGTACAGAGCCACAAGTAAATCCTCACTATACATATATAAGCACCTTCAAAACAAACTTCAACTGTAAACTTTATCTTCAAGAAGAAAATCTGTTTGTTGAAATTAAAGACAGGCAAGAGTCATAAAATAATAAGTTTCCTACAAATGAAATAATATTTTACATTCAAATGACTAGCAATCCTGTAGGTTCCTACTGAGGGACTTCTATGACAATATAAATATTTGAATTAGAATTAAATTAGAATTGGCACTATATAAATAGTTTGGACAAAACCAAGGGTATCAGATTTTACAAATAAACTTTCTACATGGGCCATTAATATAACCTCAAGGCAAAGTTCTTACTAGAATTGACAATGGCTCTTCTCATTGCAGAGTTTCTCTACATGCCTGATTGAAATATCTTTTCTATCACTCAGTCTCACATATCTATTATTAATAAGGCACAAAGGGAATACTGTCAGTTTGTCAGAGTGATAACACTCATAAAAATCCTGTCCTGGCAGAAAATAAGAAGGAAATATGTACTGGTAAAGTACTGGATTTAGGATCCTATATAGATTTAGCTCAAATTCAACTCAAAAATTTGGCATAAAGAATTATGTGTCTCTAGCTCTCTTTATTAATAAATTTAATGGTATTTATCTGTTTAGCTTGGAAGTCTCATGAGGTCCTGTAATGTTTTAAGGATGAAGCAAAAATATGTGCTAAGACTTAGTTTTTATTGCAAAGCAGTTGAAGGATTATCTCTTTGGCCACCAAAACATACTTTTTAGTATGAGGAAATAGAAGGGAAGGACAAGGTATTGCATTGCTGTTTAAATATGAATGACTGAACATCAGTTAGATTAAAACTCAAATTCTGTGAAGCTCATAAACATGTGCATAAGAAAAATATCTTTAATGAAGCCCAAATAACTTTCTGACACTTGCCAGGATGAGCCTGAATACAGAAACCAGGCATGTTTCAGTCCAGCATCTCTTCTACAGAAATACTTTTCTTACACACATGAAGAAAGGACTACAGGCATCTAAAATCTGCATAAATAACTGAATCTCTATTAATAGCTTTTGAAGTGCCTTATATTTAGTAGTCTAAGCAAAGATATAGCACATATTAAATTTAGATACTAAACAGCCCTTACTTCTTCTATCGTGTACCACTCATTCCCTCCCTTCTCACTTGTGACTAGAATAGCTATATCAGGCACAGTTTGGCAAAAAATTCTTCATGCAAACATACATACTCTGTCTCTCATTTTAAGATTACCCCACCTTTTCCTCCGTGGATATAAAAATAACCAGGAATTCTATTTGTGAGTCGTGCTGAAAACCGATGCAGCAGCTTCCTCTGCTGGCTGCTGAGGAAACGAGCTTGCAGCCGCTCCTCGCCATGTCTGCCCTCGCCCTGCCGCTGCAGCACAACTGACGAGAGTCAAGGGCAGCTACAGAAGGCGAGTCACACGTCAGGATTCTTTCCCAGGGAAACAGTTTGTCAGTGAATATTGAGATACTTAGTACCTGTCAAAAGAAAAAAAACCAACAACGTATGCCATGTGAAATTCTGTTTAGATCTGCTCTGAGGAACTCAGTATAGCGGCAGTCATTTTAATATACTGCTTGCATGAACATTTTAGTCTACCAGCACCTGCTAGTGTATTTTAACTTATTTTAACTTATAACATAGCTGCTTTCTTCTTTTAGGGTCAAAGATATTCTATGAAGGCAACTAAAAATGGCTGCATGCATTTCTGCACTTTGCTTCATCAGTAAAATCTTTCTGGCTCCTTTTCAGTGTAATTTTTTTTTATATCAAAGTATGTACATTATACCAAAGTGAATACTAGTCATGCAACATCTTCTGTATAACTTAGAAACTATAACTGTACTCACATATGGATGTGTTGACATTGCTGTCCACAGGACAATACCCTCTCAACTATTCTGTCTTCTGTAATAAAGCATGTAACAAATCACCTGCAGGGGAAAAGATAATGGATACAATGGAGCAAATTGTTATGGTCAAGACTTTCTCATTTAGCTCAACAGAAAACCACAGGACTTTGTCAGCCCAAAGGAATGGCATTTATAGTATCTCACTCAAGGTCAGGCCAAATATTTCAGTTAGACTGGAAGAATTCAGCTGCTATGAAATTTTTGAGGACTTGTGTAACCATATAATCGTTTATTCCTAGTCACTACGCTAGTAACTGATTGTGATTATTCAAGAGGGTCACTTTAATCAGAAGATTAGCAGAAAGCTTTTACTATAAAATTTTATGTGTATTAATATATCTTTATGACCCCATTCACAAAATGCTGCAGATGATGAGGAGGGAAATGACAGTTACTGAGTTTCCTGCTGTTGAAGTAATATTAGAGAAAATTGCATTTTTTCTATGTTTTAATATCATTTTTACTTTACAGTGCTGAACTCCTCTGATGTCTTGTTGCTGGCAATACTATTTCAGAGCCACTTTGAAAGTAGGAAGATCTTTGTATTCCCCTCCATCAGCCAAAAGCGATGAAGCATTACAATTCTCTGCCCATTCTATTAATAGACTTGCTACTGAAGCAGAAGAAATTCAAGGACTTTTCTTTCCTGATGGATTTTACAATATCTCTAAGCAACATAGGAGAAATCAAGGTACAGAGCTTACATGTCATTTCTGATGAACTGGAGCATTTATTTAAGAAGCTGAAAATTGATTACACCTATTTCCTAATTCCTTTGGTAATGTCTAAGGGTAGCATGATCTTAAGCATTGTAGCACTTCAGAGTTGCACTGAGCATCCCATTCAATATTCAGAGCCACAAAAGTATTGCAAGAGCTATTTTCTGAGAAGCTAATGTGGTCATGTGCACACCTAAGTGAGGGGTTTTTCTTCTGCAAGCACAAGCTGAGTCAAATGTTAAGGTATGGATATGATCTCAGAATACAGCCTGTGAAAATAGAAATAATGGTGGCTTGCCAACAGAAAGTCTAGTGGAAGACATTTCCTGGGTTTTCTAGACATCTTTATTTAGAGATTGTAAGGCCGTATTTCCAATCTATATAAATTAGATGCAATTATCCTTTCTGGTGACAGTGATTAACTATTTATATTTTTTTAATTCCTGTAGTATGAGAAATCTCTACCCAGGACCTCACCGTAATCTTCCATGCAACCAAAAATACCCCTGACACATTTACTTTTCCCAAGACTTAAATCAATATCTGTATTTCCTCTCAGATCTTAAGCATATAAGTGTGTTTTTATGTGGCAGACTAATAGGAATTTGTTAAATTTCTCTTTCTAGTTAGACATATCTTAGATAAAAATAGATTTTAGGGCAACGCTTTGGGTGACTCCAAAGATTCTCATTTAGCTTCCAATATCCCAAAGGTTTGAAAAGCTGTTGTTTTGTTAGTGATGTTAAAGATAGAATGCCAGACTACCCAGTTTTGAAACTAGAGTAAGCACATTAATATTTAGGCCAGGATGATCAATCTTTCTGTGAAAATAATGATTCTAGCAATCTGAATGAAATTTTTAGGAATTAATACAGTTGCTGGAGGAAGTAACTTGGAGAAGGTGTCAAGAGACTGCTCTATAAACATGCTTAAATCCCAGCTAATATTTCAATATCTCCGTAAATACTTCTTTTTAACAATGATCCATTCTAATAACACAACAAAGCAGTGTTCCCATGGTGCTACATAATATATGATAAGCTGACATTTAATTGAATTCAAATCATGATTTTCTTTCTTGATTGTATCTTTTTATACATTGTTTTCCTTAAGAATCTGGGAAAAAGTAAACATTTAAGATAAATTAAGTTCTACAAGGTCTCTAAAAACTATTCAAATTAAATCCTAGTCACAGTAACATCACTGCAGTGATGAAATAGAAAGGTTTGTACTTTTTTTTTATTTTGGAAAATGATCCCTCCACTTGGTATCAGAAAAAAAGTACAGAGTAGGTTAATGCATATTTTTTTGTCCCAAACAGCAACTACGCATAAATACTTTAACTAGGATCTCTGTTCTATTAAGAAAATTTACCTATGTAAAGATACTGCAGAATACACTATCAGTTCACCTGCAGCTAAGGACCCTTGACAGTTAGGGTCAGTCTTTAAATAAAAAATTGGCCTCATGTTCTAAGACGATGATGGCCTTGTTTCCTCTTCACATCACTTTAGGGACTTGACAGTGACACTCTGGATTTAACCAGAAACCAAATTGAACCCCAGAGGGATAGAATGAGCTTATGGGATTTAATTCCTATTGAAATTAATGAGTGTTTGTGACTAAATCCTTAGGTTGAGTTTGAAATGTTCAATTACAATGCCTGTACCTAATAGCAATGAGGGGAGAGGGAGAGGGAGAGGGGGAGGGAGGCCGCAT
>VWYI01026892.1:61842-82478 GCA_013399455.1 Anthoscopus minutus
AGGGAGAGGGAGAGGGAGAGGGAGAGGGAGAGGGAGGCCTCATTTCAGTGACCTTATTTAGTCTGATACTTTCTTACTTATATACACAGGAAAACTGGTCTGATTGAGAGAGGAAAAAAACCCAAGCAAACAAGCAGAAAACTCCATAACCTGACTCAGTGCAGAAAACAACCACTTCTGGAAGGGGAAAATAACTATGATTTTAAGCTGAAATCTCAATATATTAATTTACCAGACTACATTTATTTCTTAGCAGGCTAGTTTCTGAAGGTCCTCTCTCATTTGGATAATTTTGGAACTCATCAGATATAAAAAATTATCTTTGCAATAGTTTGAGTTGCATAAATATTTATAGGTCCACTCAGTTTTGAGGGTCTCACCATTTAAAACTCTCCACTTCTTAGAGCTAAGGCAGGTTATCCACATCTCTGAAGATATGGTTCTGTCTCCTGTCTTGTTCTGCTCTAACCCCCCTTTTCTTTTAGCAGTTCTATTGTGCCCTCTAACACGAAAAATTAGTAAAAGTTACTATGAAATTAAAAGTACTGTGCATCTATGAACTCATTCCTATACCATTTGTAGGAGGAAAAACATTTTCTCACTAGTGTTTTCATTCCTATTAAAGAACTCAAAGAGCTCAAAGGTAATAATAATTTCTTTTGGAGGTTAGTTTTTTTCCAATGAAAAATGTTTAATTTTTAGTCTTATAGGAATGCTTAAATAAAAAAAAATTAAGAATTATAAAGCTCAGTCTAATATCAGAAAAGTGTTTATCTTCTAGTCCTTGCAGAGAACAAATACTACTTTTTAAAAGAAAGAAATATTTCTCTCACTCTTTTTCTACCTTTGGAAAGCATAAACAATCCTTCTCCTGTCTTCTTCCTTACAAGGGATGCTGGATTCTGGACACGACAGTATCCTTGTCTTTACATCTCCCCTTTTTTTCCCCACCTGGGAAAATCTTGCTCATTTAAAACTCATAGGCATTGTGCTTTGTGCACAAAAGTCAGATTACCTGGGCAACACTATTTACTCTTACTTTTCATATGAAAGAGCTGCTCACTTTGTGAAGCAGAAGATGCTATTGAACACAGATCCTCCTTTTTGACTTTCATTTGATCTGACACACACAAGTGTAATAGATAAGTATTTTCTCTTAGAACTCAAAGAACAAACCAGGCAAACCTAACTGAGTCTGATTCAGTATTTGCACACAGAATTTTCAGAAAAAGGCTTACACTGAATTATATGAACAATAAAAGTACTCTGACCATTTCCATTGTCTATGTCTTTTGCTCTTGGTAACTGCCTTTTTAGCTTCAGCATTGAACATTTGGAAACAATTCTGCACCAGCTTGTATCTACCCAGTGAAAATTATATCACTGCATCTTCAGGTGTTAATAAAGCTAATGAAATGTAAAAAGAATTTAGACTTCATAATTTTTCAAAGAAATAGTGCTGTGAAATTTAATGTGCCTGTAAAATTTGGAATTATTTTGTTTATCTAACCTATAAGAAGGTAATTCTGCAAAAGCTGCAGCAGATATACTTGTACAGCATGTCATGGGAAGAAGTGCAAAATGCTTTATTCATGAGATCCTATTAGAACCCTTGCTTATTAAAGCATTGATGTCTCAAAAGGGTTTACAGTAGCTGTTACTGAAAAATAACCCTTCCCTCCCATCAAAAGAACTAAGAATTGAGAAATGTAAACAAAAGTTTCTACTCTCTCTGAGGGGAGTACTTGAGCATATATTTAAACACCCTCCAAAGTTTCCTGGAATTGTACAAAAAGATAAAGTACTCCGTAGTAATACAGCAAACTACTTTAAGGAATATAATACTGTGAGACATATTTCAGTTGTATTAGCCATGGTAGTTAAAGCTGTATGCCAAATTCAACAGAGCTGTAGTTGATGAAGAACCAGAGAGAAAGAGCAGAGGAAAGCATCTAAATGATTCCATGATTCTATCTCTAACTCACACAGGCTTTTCTTGTCCAGTCTGGTAAATACTGCAAGTGGGCCTGTTGATTGCAAAATTAGCAGTTCCACTGGAGACCACTCCCAGATTTCACAGCTTTGGAATAACCCTTGAAAGGTAGCAGGTATAATGGGCATAAAACTATCACTGCATTTCTTCTGCATGAACCAGAGGAGCCTGGAAGACCTATCACTTAGAGTTCTATTTGGCACTGGTAGAAAGATAGAAAAATTGTTTCTAGTGTTTTATTAAGAAAATTTGTGTGGAACTTTTGCTGACTTTTTAAAACCTCTCTCCAGGTCTAAGAAAATCCAAAGGCAGTTCATAAACTAAATTTGTTCTCTTACTTTGCCTTTTATGCAGTTACCAAGCAAATACTTTTCTGAAATCTCTTCCCCACACTTGTGTTAAAGATATTTTATTTTTTCAGTTGGTTGGGTTTTGTGAAGTCTTTGGAATTCTTCTTACATTGATATTACAGAACACTGGATCATGATTTTTTGGCCCTTATTTTCAGGGGACTGTATCTTGCAGTTCTCCATATCCCAGCTTAGGGTTCTGTGCACTCCCTTATTCCCCACATTTATATTGCTTCTTACTCTGTTCTTTCTTCCTAAAGAAGATAATTTAAATGTCAGCCTGTTAACTCATATGAGCAGGACACTCTGAGAAACAGAAAAACAAATATTGTCATAATAGAGATCATTATTGGGTGCCTTCAATGAGTCATTTCACCTGCAGAAAAAAAATCTCAAAACCATGGTTCTGCTAAACAGATGAGAGACTTTTATACTTAAAAGGG
The DNA here is from genome assembly GCA_013399455.1 of Anthoscopus minutus. NCBI lineage: Eukaryota > Metazoa > Chordata > Aves > Passeriformes > Paridae > Anthoscopus > Anthoscopus minutus. The sequence continues at coordinate 64,629 of VWYI01026892.1, forward strand.
ACTTTTAAAGTTTGTTTTTTTACTTTTACTTTCATGTTATTCCCATTTCTGATACTAGTTTCTAGATTTTCTGGTACCTAAATGCAGATGAATATACCTCTACCTATACAGCCTCTTGAAAGTATACATAACTGCACTGAATAGTATAAGATAGGCCTCTCAACAGAATTTCTTCTATTTGAGAGGAAACAGGTACTCCCTGTTGTCCTGCCAGCTCAGCTTCATAATCTTCCTGAAAATGCACAGTTATGCCAACAGGAGCATCCCCTGTTCAGTGAAGCTGCACTGACATCATGAGTTTTGAAGGCATAGTTGCATTACATAGAGCATAGGTTCTCTTTACCCACAGCTTTGACATCTTGGAAAAAGAACTGAGTTCTGCTGGTGGTGGTACACAAGTACCAACAAACCCTGCTATAGCTATAGCTTGGCCACATACCACTAGTAGCAGCTCTTATAGCAAAGGCAGCAGAAGTGTAATTGTACCTCACCTGCTGCTAAGCCTACTGTTCCAGTCCAAACTCACAAACACTGTAACTTAAGTTTAGACACTGAAAACATCATTTGAAATGGCTCAGGCACACTCTTTTGCTCCTCCTGCAATCAAGGTAATAATTTTCAGAAGTGAGGCAGACCAGACAGTGGGGAACCATAACATTTCTAACTCTGGCAACAAGATTTACTGGAGCATGGTCTGTATTTCTGGCAGCCTCAGTCAGAACAGGTAAACTCAACAGACTTGTACTGTGACATAGTGAAACACCTGAACATGCAGAGCTGACGAGTTGTCACTCCATCTTTTGCTCACTGCAGTAAAAAGTATGGAGAGATGTGCTCAGATTTCAAAAATTCTTGAGAGAATTCAGAAATGAGCTTAAATATATAGTGTTTGTGAAAATACATTTTATGTATCAGTTAAATATTATTAATTGCTGTTCTGACCTCTTATATATTTCAACCTAAACATTATGTTTCACCTCAGATACAGTTCTCAAAGGTTTTTATAGGCCTCCCTATCTCTACTTGAATGAAATTTCACAGTAGTCATATGGAAACACATCCATGGAAATATGTTAAGTACAGGTACAAATTTCTATTCCCTAAACCTGACTTTGGAATTAAGATATGATAAAATAAAAATTTAAGACAAATCTAAAAATGTCAGTCATGAAAGATCTACCTCTTGGACTAGCCCAGGAGCTAGTTTCCCAGTAAAAGAACAGAATCATTCATTAAGAGAGGCAAGAAAATATATTGTTGACAGTCAACAGGGATATCAAATTAGACCAACTCATTATTTAAATGTTTTGGTTTAAAGAGCTGTTAATGAGCTACCAAGACCTATAATTATCTGCGTATCCAATTTCAGCAACAAAAAGAAAATTCTACAATAGATTAAAAAGATAAAAGCCCATACAAACCATACAAAAACTTTAAATGTCAAAATACTGGTATTTGTTCAGCTCTTCGTGGGTGGTGTTTTGCAGTAGAAAGATTGTTTTGCTGTTCTGCTGCTGTTGATCTACCAGCTGTATAATAAAAGATTCTCTGAAGTTAAGCTACAGTTTCCCAGAAATAATACTAGGATCAGCCCTGCAGTGTCAGATTATATATGACAGTGAGGGCAATTTTGCACATCTCCTTGGGGAGCTCGTGGGAAAATTTATTGCAGAGCTCATGCATAGACTAAATGGAATGTCAGAGAGAACAAGGGGCAATTTCAAGATTGCAAGGATGCACAGTGCTCCAAAAGGGGTATCTAGTTGTTAGTGCAAATATCTTGCTGAATATAAGGATGAGAAGTGATATGTATCTCCAACAAAAAATATAGCAATGATACGCTCATGAAGCTGCTTATGATTCTTGTAAATAAATCCCTTGTCCCCTATTGTAAGCAACCAGAATGATACAATCTAATTGTCAGAAAGACAGGATTTTGCAGGCTAATTGCAAGTAATATAGCTGGAGATTCAACTATTAAAAGGGCAAAAATTGAACTAGAACAAATAAAATAGGATCCCAAGAGATTAAATTAACAGTTTCAAATATGTGTATCTCATCATGGCACTGGTAATAGCTAATATACCTGTGTCATTATAACACTGTAAATTTAGATGCCTGTGACACCAATAATTAGGTGGTGATATTACTACATTGCTGCATCCTCTGTAGCAATAACAGTGCTGTGCCTCACTCTGCACAGTTCAGTGCATTTCAGCTTAGTCTTCTCACCTCCTTTTTACCTTGTCAGGCTCCAGTATTCATAACCCTTATCCAAAACGGCAGCAAATAATATTAATACTTGTTTTGCCTCTCTGATGGGGAGGGGGAAAATTTGCAAGAAGACCATGTTTTAACCCCGTGCAACCTGTGGTGCTTTTAACTTGCAGGACAATGTCAGAACAGAGATAATGTAGCTCTCAGAAGAGTAACAAAGAGAAGGTTGTCTGAAGGTAGATGCACCTGAAATCACAATGAGGTCTGTGTGTGTTCAGTGTTAGTTTTGCTATAGCCTCCTCCAGAGTAGAAGCTCTGTCCTTTTAACCATTAGAAAATGGTTATTCATAAGTCTTGACCTCTACAGCAGTACTATGAAATCCCTCAAATGCCTTGTCAAAAAGGTTTAATAGCATTGCAGTACAGGTGATACTGTAATAATTTACTTTTTGTTACCAGTAACTGCAAAGGTTCTGAGGATCTAAACTCAAACATGAAGCAGCCATATCCCAAAGCTAACATATTAATGCACCTTTAAAACTTTTGGCCTTTTCTTCAGTCAGACTTTTTCCTTAGGGATAAGTGGTTTAATACAGGAATCCAAAAAATATATTCTGTAAGATTAGAGAGGGAAAAAATTAATGCATTACACAAAGTTTGCTAAAAGTAACTAGATCTACATTGCCCATAAACCAATGCTTCTAGATCAGCTAGAGAGTTTTATTGACATTGTAAGCAAGATGTAGACATATTTTACTACACTTTTGGAGCAAGTGGAAGACAGACAAAGGCAAAAGAACAGACTCAAACATGCTCCACAGCTAGTCAGCCTGATTATTAAATATCAGCATTAGAGATGATTGTAGAACAGTTGAATTCTCAGGGAAGCTAACTTAGAAAGCATTCATTCATTATGACCCTGTCCACTCATTTGTCTTGAAGTTACACCATCTGGCTGGGGTTATATTTTTCCTAAAGTTGATAGAAAATTCCCTTATGTACTTTGGCTATGAAATAGTAATTTATTATCAAGCCATTGTCCGTCTGTCTCAATTATTATCAAATCCTCATCTGAGGCATTATAAGTGTGTTTTGTGTTAGTGCAAGACCATGTGGGACCCATGATGAAGAAAATAGCTTTTTTCTCCCTCATATTCTCAAGCTTATGACAAAAAAATTGTATAAAATCCATTATTATGGTAGTGAAAATGTTGTTTCATCAAGTGATGAACATTGTGTTAAATTTATGAAAGTGAACATTTTCTCTCTGTTCTTTCTAATTGGACAAACAAGTTTTCTTATGGCTTCTAACATAAAATGCAGAGTCCTTTATTGGTTTCTATAGTCAAGCAAAATTCATAGGAAAGTAAAATACTCAGATCTTGTTCATACTGAAACACTAGGAGTTCTATTATTGACTTTAATACGATCAACAGAATCTAGAAATTAGTCTAAAAAGCACATATGAGATTCTTTCGCTCGCTTTGAATTTTTTATGCATAGTAAAGCACCTAAAATACAGTCATGTACAATCACTATCAATAAGAACCTCAAGAGCATCCTCCTGAAAATTCTATATGCATCCAAAGATAGTTCCCAATACAGGACATTTCTTAGTCTTCCCACCACATTTCTTGTAGTGCAGTCTGGCTGCCTGGAAATAACTTCCATTTCTTGAAAGTTCTTTGCATGCTGTAAATCTCACAGAACTCTGGAGGATATATCATTATAGCTTCCCACTGGACATATGAGTAGATATTCCCATAAGTAGTGTTGGAGTCCCTCTGCCCCTGAAATAGGTTTTGTTTTCTAGTGGGAAGGATTACAGATAGAAGAGCTTTTCTTATGTTACATATTCAGGACAGGTCTTTTCAAAAGACATCAAGCTACTTCAAATTGGATTTTTTCAACAGCAAATTTAACATTGACATGAACATGATAAATAGAACTGATCAGACAGGAAAAAATGCTGTTTCACTGAAGCTGAAACATTCTGACACATCAGTTTTGATAAAGTTTTTGTCAGAAGGAAGAGAAAAAGATTAATCATTAAATTCTTAAGCATGGATGCAAAAACCTGTTTTGAGAAGCCTTACAGAAATCTAGCATTGTGATCGCTCTATGACATTAACAGGCATCTGAAATGAGAAATTGGGTTCAAAAGGAAATTAACTAATGAATCAGAATCTTCTATAAGTTCTTATAAGGGGAAAATTAAGCCCCAGGAAGTCTCCTTGGACAAAAGCTTACTTTGTACCATTTTCTTAAGAGTATTGGTTTTTATTGACTTTGAATAAAACCTGACCCAACTTCCATCTCATCTGAAGCTCCAAAACATTTCTTCTTGTGAATGTTTAATAATAGCCCTTGATTCATAAGGTCAGTTTAGTTCTGTTACTTGTGAAACTACTTACTAAATATAAGACATTCAAACATTTCTAGCACACCAGATGATTACCATTACCATTATGACTGTCTTCATCCATTCTCCTCAAAGTTCAGAAGGGTATGATTTCTTCCCAAAACGAGAAATTGTAAACAATGTTTACAAACCACAAACTGGTTATTTGTTTGGAATTTTTTTAAATACATATAACCCTGAGAATAAAATAATTGAAAAGTAGTGAGAAATTAAAGCTCATCAGGCTGTTTCTTGCAAGTTGTTACTAGAATTTGGGCTCCCACTATCTTTTTTGAGCTGCCTAAGTATGAAATATCATTGTTGTAGACTTCTCTATTGTCTATAAAGAAATTTGTTACATGAAAAAGATAAGTTAACCCATTCTGAAACAATTTACCAGGCTATGGTTCACTTTAGGGTAAGTCAGAAAGGATCTGAGGAGGCCATTTAATGGCACCCATCTAGAACCATTTTGAAGTTGAAATAATAAAAGCAAACTAAATGTTTGAAAAGTTTATAGTGAGCATGTCAGATTTTGCAACTCTGTAGTAGACAGCTACAATTTGGACATCGGTTTCTCCGCACCAGAATTTGTGATGCAAATCTACTGTTTGGCCACACTACTACTGCTACTGTAGTCATAGTCAGAAACTTAGAGCTCTTCCCGTTTCCGGATCATGTTTGTGCCCTGCTGGCAGCCTGGTATTTAATGAAAAAGCAAAAAAAAAAAAAAGGAAAGATAATGTAATGAGGTGTGGGCTGGTCACAGGGTATAGGGAGTATTCCCAGAGAAACAAAAACAAAAACATGAAGTTGCAGCACACATCTGCTCCTCAGTTAGGATGTGGACATAGCCATTTGCAGGCTCACTTTTTGACACAATGACTTCCACCAACGAATGATACAAAAAAATCATTACAAACACTGCATTGGAATTATAGAAACAAAAACAGATGGATTCATATGAAGTACTAATTTGCACACGAAAAGGGATTTCCATAGGGATGCTTGCAGAAAACCAAATGCATGGAAACTGTGAACATGGTTTCATTTTATGTATGCCCACTGTGTCCCTACCCATGGCAGAAGAAGTTAGAACCACTTGATTTTTTTAAGACTCCTTCCAATTCAAACTATTCTATATCACATAATTCCCACTTGCCTCATCCTAGAATTTTCAGTTTCTGGTACACTTCAAGAGTGCTCAAGAGTGCCTAACTCAGTGAGATGATGAATACTAGCTGAGGGAGCGGTCACAGCTACTACTGATTCCTCTTTGAAGGGCCACGGTTCAGCTGCTTGGAGGAAAAGACACACACTGCATAGCCACTGTGCCAAGTTTCAATAGGCATGGTGGACTTGCCTTTGTAATTTCGCCACCTGCCTTGCACTGAGGAAACTGCATGCAAAATTAACTTGGCATGAACACAAGCATTAGAAGCAATATTGAAAATTACCTTCCAGTTCTGATCATATCTCTAATTTTATCTTAGGTCATGGCACTAAAAAGTATTATTTCTTGCATTATAACTTAGAATCAAAATACTGTCTCGACTAATAATAATAATAATAAAAAAAATAAAAATAATGGTAATAATAATAAGTATTATTATTATTGTTATTTTTATTTTTATTGTTATTGTTATTGTTATAGTTATCTTAATAATAATTAAGTTTCTTATGTTTCCAGTTTTAAATTGGAGTGGGAAAACAAGGCAGCTTCTATACATTTTACCGTATACAACACAAGGAGAATTTTAACTTTTAAAATGTGAACTTTTAAAAGCTTTTAAAGTTTACACCATATACAACTTGTCATTTTCCAAACAATCAGATAAATACAACACTGTATACTATGTGCATGAATGAAACAATGGAATTACTAAGAAGCTCTGATTCAATTATTTTAATCAAGGAAAAAAAGTAAACTAGAACTGCTTTGAAGTATTCTACCTCATCTATTATTTTACAGGTTAAATGTTTATTGCATTTACAAATGATTTAGTGTAGAATTTTTCCCTAAGGTGTTTGCAAATTTGATGTCACCATGAAAGATTAATGTGTGTTTAAGCAAACCAGAATAGCCTAATTTAATTACTTAGGACAATTCTTAAATAATGCTTTACTGACTACTCAGCAATTAGATGCATTGCCGTAAGAAATATATACTTAACATGTGGTGTGGTGAATCTCATTTGACAAGAAGATGCTTATTTTCATTTCTTCATCATTTTCTTGTAAAAGCTTCAGGTGTACAGTAGTTGGTTTGAGCAAGATGTAGGTGGGGTGAGGGGGGAAACACAGTTGTGCATCTGATGTGAGCAATTACTGAAATGAGAGGACAGAGTAGTGAGGCTGGCAGACATAATGGTGAGTTGACCTGCATGTGATTAGACCCTGGGATCCTGGCAGGGCTGAACGTGGAGGCCAGCAGCTCTCTGAGCATCAGGGGCTCCCAGGTGGGTGACGCCAGGGCCTGGCTGTCAGGGCCAGGGCTGTCAGCCGGGTGTTCTGTGGGAGCCCCAGCCCTGGGTATCAAGCCCCTCCCTGGGGACAGGGATGGGCCAAGGCCAGGACAGGGTCTTGCAGGACAGCCTAGTTTGAGTGGCACATGGTCAGGCCAGACAGGGATGTGGGAAACTGGAGATGGACCCCATTGTGGCATCATTGAGGCAGGCACTGCTGGCCCCTTGGACCCGAGTTGGGGTCCTGGGCCATGGCCAGAGTGGGGGGAGCTGCAGACACTGGGCAAGAACAGTTCAGGACAGTTTTGGTTATAATTGTAAGAATTTAGATGCAAGAAGTGAAATTTTTCTCATCTAACTTCCCACATGTACAATATAGATGGGAATATCCTTTACAGACAGTAGAAAGATGTGTTGAGACGATGTGACATATTCATCAAACTATTCTGATAATTAGTCTGCATTTTGAGGCAAAATCTGCACCATAAAATGACTAGATAAATATTTAATTAAAATAATATTTTTCCACAGCAAATTACATTTTGCTGCATCTTGATCAAGAAACCAAATTACTGCTTTGTCGCCTATTCAAAGAGCACAGATTGTTAGATCTATTTATCCATCAACTAATGTACATTAATACAATTCCAATAATAGCTCTCTCAATAAGAACAGTTTCAACATACTCTCCAGTGAAATACAAAATCAGGCTTCATTTAGTACTTGCACTGTATTTTGTTTACCACATCTATGTATATACGGAAATTTTACATCTTCTACATTCAAATATTTTTTACATATTGTGTAGAGAACTTTCTGTTCCATCTGAGCTCAATTCTGAATGTATGATTGATTTCAGTTGCACAAAACCTTGCCTATTGCTTGTTTAGGGTGTTCTTTCCCCCTCAACAGAATATTTTATGCAGTCCAGAGAAGCTGTAGCATTCTGGTTTTATTTAATCAAAAGTTCATCAGTTTGTCAAATCTTATGGTGCAGATAATCTAACGCCGTAACAGTATTAGGTAGAATACAAAGAATATCTAGTAATATAAAGTAACTAGGAATGGAAACAATAACTTTTCAAGGCTTTTGATATATCTGTTGTATAAAAAAGGTTTACAAGGATCAGAAGTGATGGTTCAATTAATTTTATCTCCTGGGACACAGAAACAACGGGAGAAAATTACATTTTAGTATTGGAGGTTTTGTTGGGCTTTTTTTTTTAAAGGCATGCAGTAAAATAGTTTATATTCATGTGAAAATCTCATCTGTGCGCTCAGATTTTTTGCTGTTCTTTCTTCATTTCCACATCTAATTTACTGAATGTCCCCATTATGAAAATTTTTATGTATTGATCAAAGTACAGTACAGTATCAAAGCTCAATCTCATCAGCTACTCTTTCACGTATTGGCCATCCACAAAGATACAGCTGTTGTCCACTGGTCTGACATATGCCAAAAAAAAATTCAGGTGAGCAAGAGAAGTAGTCATGTGCTGCTGACAGAAGATTTTAACTGAAAAATGCAGGGAGGTAATTTGATTTGCAAGTGCTCACAATATACCAAATTTTATCTATGTATTTTCAAGGTGCTCATCAGAACTCCTTTCTTTGGCAAACACTTCTACTCCAGCTAAGCTGTAGAAAGATTGCTGTGAGAAGAAAAATATCCTGTAAATACTACCAGCTGGATCTTTCTACAGCTTTTAGCTACTGATTCAAAGGAAACAGACTTGTTTCCCTTGAAACATATACACAGTATATTTCCAGAGCAGTCTTAACATTCTGTATAAATTTTTTAAGGGAAAGAAAGGAGAGATATCCAAAGCTGCAGAAAAAAGATACTGGTAGTCTGTAGTCTCTGGTATGGATATATAAAGGATTTTAATGCAAGACTTAAGAAAAAAACCAAACCAAAGCAAATCAAAGCACCAAAAAACCCCCAAGCAAACAACCAACCACCCAACCAAAAAAAAAACCCAAAAAAAACCCTTGAGAATTTCCTTTGAACAATTGATCCAGATCTTTCTGGTCTAGAAATACTGAGGAAATTGTAAAAAATCCAACTGATCCTGTAAGATGTCAAATCTATTTAAAAAAACCCAAACACTAAACTCCCTCCTCCTCAAAAAACAACACCAAAACTTTCTGCCATCTCAAATAACAAGAAAAGACAACAGTTTCCCTAGTCATCTGACTTTCCTCCTCAACAGAAGTGTGGGGTTTGTAATACAAGAGCAATGGACAATTATCACTGCAAGCATCTACAGGAATATTAACACTGAAGATCCATGCTTACAACACGAATCAGCAATTTAAAAGATATGGAACCGCTTCTAATTCAAATAGCAGACATTCTGATATATTATTAACAGCTCTAGCCTGGGTCATTATTTTTTGCTGACAATACTTGCTTTCAGATTGGAAAAGTGAAAAAAGATTAGTCTCGAAGAGATATGAGTCAGAAGAGTTCTATCTAATAAAATATAGGAACTGGGTATCTGGAGCAGCAGTACACTTCTCATCATTTTGCAAGACTCAGCTTAGAGGGTAACGTAGTACCTGTAGAGAAGAAATTAAAAATTCACTTGACATTAACCAGCAAAGAACAGACAACTAAGATACACTTTGCAACTTTTGACAATTCAAAGATTTTAGAGTGATGGAATTATGGATTTTTTTATAGAGTCTACTATGTTAATTTCAAAGAATAAATGCATATTCAAAGAGACTGAATTTTTGTCAGACATGCACTTGCTCTGATTCTGAATTCCTGAGTAGTTTGGCATAAATTCCTTGGGAAATATACTGGAGGTCTTTATCAGAAAAGTCACATCTCTCTGTTCTGCTTGAAGAGTCTAAGAAGCAGATAACGAAATGCTTCAGATAGAGCCACTGAAGGGGATAGGAGCATTCTATCCAGAGATGTAGACTAGGGCACACAAGCTCCAGTACCCAAAAGGTGTATGAAAAACACTTTAAGAAGTTACCTGTCCATACACTGCTATTTAAGGATGCATATTTCTCAGCTATTATTCCTTAGTGTTCAGTTACTAAAAGTGCAGGTACTGGTGGTAGTCAAGTTTATTAATAGTGGTTTGAAAGAAAACTGCAGCCTAAATGGAAAGAAAATGAATTAGGTTGCGTTCTGAGCAAGTTACTTATTATCAAATCATGAACTACTTCTCTCCTAAGAACTAGTGGTCAATTGGCCCAGAAGGGTACTTTATCAGTGTAATATTGTGTCAGTAGTACAAAATAATCAGTAAATGTGGCTCGGTTGTTATTGATATTTGTAATTAATAGGCCTAAACATGGAGGTCTGAACTTGATTGGAAGCTCTGATGTGAGCTCATAATTCTTTATTCAGAAAAATGCTTAATTTAGAAGAAAATACTACCCCTCCTTGTGAGAGCTTTACAAAGCCAAATGTAATGTTTATTTATGAGAAAGCCTCATATCTTGATCCAGCTGAATTTTGAACTCACAGTAGATTAAATATTTTGTCATTATATTTACGTGTAGGAGGCTCGGGAAGTGTCAGGATCAAAAAGAAAACCTTGACCTCTCACCATCATCAGTTCCAGAGGACCACAGGCTGGACATGTGAAGCTGATCCTTGGGTACCACCTCAAAGAAAATCTGAAACACGCAGTCGAGCTCAATATATAGGAATTCCTTCTGTGAAGACTTGTAGCTGAAATGATTTTTCAATATATCAGTTGAAAAGAGAAAATAAATCATATTTGGACCTGTACGGCCCGAGGGGCCCCAGCGGTGGCGACGGCGCTGGGCCCCGCCCGGCCCCAGGCGCTGCCAGCGGCTGCAGCGGCCCCAGCGCAGGGCACGGCTGAGCCCCTGAGCCACGGGCGGGCGGGCGAGAGCCCCGGGGAAAGCCTGGGCAAGGGAGGGCAAAACGCTGCCCGGCAGCCAGGGCTGAGCCAGGGGAACCGAGCCAGAAACAGCCCTGCAAGCCCCGAGGGGACAGCGGGAGCAGGGACGGGGGTGAGCAGAGACCCGGCAGGGATGGCCCTGCGGCCTGGGAGAGACCCCGGCAGGGCAGGTGGACGTGCCCGGAGTGAAGCTGCAGCCCGTGGAGAGGTCATGCTGGAGCAAGCTTGTCCCGAAGGCCTGCAGTCTTTGCGAATGTCCCAAACTGCAGCTAGGAAACAGCATGAGGAGGAGGGAGACTCAGAAAGGAGCTTTTTATATTCTGACTGCAGCTTCCCATTCACCATCCCTCTGCAGTGCGGTTGCAGGGAAATAGAGGAGTCAGGGATGAAGGAGTGAAGTTGAACCTGGGAAAAGGAGAAATGGAAGGAATTTACTTTAGTTTTTGTCTTTGTTTCTCACCATCCAACTCAATTTCAACTGACAAAAATAAATTTCCTTTCTCCAATCTGAGTCATTTTTGTCAGTAGTAGTAACTGGCAAGTCTCCGTCTTTATCTCTACCCATGGCCTTTTTATCTTTTTACCCCTGTCCTTTGAGGAGGGGGAGTGAGAGAACGGCTTTTGGGTGTCTGGTAGTTGGCCATGGCCAACCCATCACAGAAACTAAATAAGAATAACCAAATTTAAATCAAATTGCAATATTTCTTTGAACAAAAGAAATTAAAATTTAGTGTGTAAAACATAGCCAATAGCAGGTGTTCTATTAAAGAGACTTTATCCTTTTGTGTAGTTAAACTCAGGAGTAACTTCTCTCTAGCATTAAGCAGTATTTTGGATGGGATTCACAAGAGTTCTGCATCAGTTATATGATAGTGCAACCAGATAATCCAGTATGACTCATATTGGACTTGTTAGCAATTGATTGAAATCTTCAAATTCTGCAACAGCAATCACAGTATGCCAAGTAAGAGAGAGGAAACTGATAACCTACACCTTTCTTTCAAAAGCATAATGAAGCAGGAGCCTGACATGCTGTTCTGGAAGTCCATTATACCCTTTGGTGCAGGTTTAAAGAATCTTAAACAGAATTATAGTTTCTTTAATCTATTATACAAGCATTAGCAATTGTATTCTTACTATGCTTTAGATCGCAGTACCGAAAGCAGTGAAAACGTTTTTGGGGTTCTTTTTTTCTTTTTGATCTCAGTAGTTTCTTACATTATCTCATGTAATTTCTATGGCCTGGATTGTTCTGCTGATTCAAAGCAGCATCAGGCACCCAGGTTTCTCACAGGTCCAACAGAAGGTCCTAAGAAAAGACTCAGTATTATTAGCAGTGGCAGTGAAATCCACACAGCAGTCCATTAATTTTAGTTAAGGTAGAGCCTGGGGTTTAACATGCATGCTTTGTTATCTTAATGAACTGGGATAAATATCTTAAATATCCTGGTGAGGCTTGGTATTATTCATTGATTTCAGGTTTGCACAGATTTTTGATGTAGTATGATAGAGTGAAGCTAATGGAAACAGTCAAACTTCTAGGTATAAGCCCTTACCTCCTGAAAAATCCTGTTTGAATAAGTAGTAAAAGCATCTCATTACAATTGGTGTATCTGATTAAGATGGTCCTGCTGTGGTGTAATTCTATTTTGTACATTAAAATGCCATATCTGTGAATACTTTTAAAATATGATTTTTAGACCACTAGTGGGTGGTTATTTCTCCTGGAGAGCTCTCAATTTGCTGTCATATTCTCTAAAGTGAATTTTTACATACCCTCTCGTCATCTGCCATCAGCAACTTTGTATCTTATTAATTGTCCTAATATGCTTGCTACATTATTTTTCCTGGTATATTGCTTCTGCAGGAGACACACTGAGGAGCAACCTTTCAAAACTCCACAGAGGAGCAGTGTAGTGAAAATATTTGCCCACACTTACTTACTGTGGTCTGATTGGCACCTATCCTGAGTGTCTACTACACTGCTCGAACTTAGACTTAGGACTGTTGAAATAACGCTATAATGCTATCCTGGGCTATCAGTGTTGTACTATTTCAAAAGTACTGTTCTATTATTTTCCCTTTAAACTAACTTGCATTTTGACCAATGTCTCTGTTCTGCTATATTTACTGAGGAAACTCCTCACTAGTCATCAGTTAATTTACTAAACTGTTGTATACTCCATTTTGCAAACATCACAGTTAACACCAGTGTTTATGCTTCGGCATGACCTTCTGCTGATAGCTTACTTTTATAATGTCTTGATAGATTTTCTATGTCTTCAGCAAAATCCAGGTATCTTGAATCTCATTTGCTGTAAAATGTTCTTTTGTGACACTAACTGGTGTTAACTTACTGGGTTGTTTCCCCCAAATTTAACAAGTTTAATAAGTGTATACTCACTATTTGTTTCCATCAGAAATTTAGATTTCTCATTTTCCCTATGTTTAAAAGGATGTTAAATCTCTGTCAGTCAGAACAGTTGGCCCTTCTACCTCTCTAATAGGACCTGGCTTGTTAGCAAGCATCACTTTTTATATGAACATCTCTGTTTGTGCTCTGTTTGTTATATTAAATTAAAATTGTGTTGTTAAACTCATCCTTTAAAGTATTTTTGAGGTTCTGGCACTGTAAGTTTTTTTCTCTGACAGAGGAAGGAGGGAGGAGAAGGTACTCTGGGTACACTTGTAAATCATTGCTTCTAATATGTCTTTTCAATGGTTCTAGGATTTGGGGGGTAGATAGATATTGCTGATATTTTACCCTATGTACAGGGTCCAGAGTTGGACAGTGGAACTTTGATGCTCCTTTTAGGTTGCTTCCAACTCAGGATATTCTATAAGCTTTGCTTTTTTTTTGTTAATATTTTTCTCTGCGTCTTTCAGATGTGATCTCTTTGAATTCCTGTCTTCTAAGGGCAGTTTCTTAATAATAGCAACAACTGATTATCCATCATCATTTGCCTCAGTAGGTTTCACATTTCTCTCTTTTTTTTTTTCCATTTTGTGAATAGCTAATACCTCAGAAAAACATACCTGAAAGGCCTTGAACAGCATAACTATACTTTTTCCTTCTACTTAAATAAGCTTGCCACTTATATCCTAATCTTTTGTCCCTGTGTATATTAGAAAATGAGTGGCTTTGTAGGCTGCAGGTCATTTATCTATCTCAGGTCTTGCAACATTTCAGCCCCATTAGCTTCTTCTGCCTATTCAAGCTTTCTGAGATTTCCACATTGATTTCAAAGTAGATGAAGTCATCTTTCTTTTTTTAAATTCTGACCCCTTAGTTAGAGTTCACTTAAGCTGCTAAAAGAACTGAATATCCTCTTATTAATGATTTGAAAACATCTTTTCAGCAGCTCAACTGCAAGAGTAAGAATTCTTCAATCATTTTATCATGGAAAAAAAAAGGCCATAATGAAACAGTGGGTAAAGCTACAGCTGGTGCTGTAGTTTTACTGAAAAAACAGCACACCTATGTAAGACACATGATGCATTTGTTATTTTGCTAATTGGTTTGTATCAAGTGTTCAGTCATGATATCCATCATTGCTACACTTATGAAGTCCATTTACCATGTCTACTAATATCAGCTGCAGGTCTAGCCCCTTGATAAGGTAATATAATTTATCTTTTTAAAGATTATTTTATGTGGCCAAATATTCTGAAATGCTATTGGCTCTAACTCAGTTACTATTTTTCTTATTACTAAGTAAAAACATTTTTATATTTAAATGTTACATTAGTTTGGGTTTTAAAAACAATATTAATGGAGCATCCTCACAAAACTTATTTTGGATTAAGTATTTTGCTCATTAAAATAAATTTGAAAAACTAGCCACAATTATATTTCTAGGCAATGCATTAAATAGCATATTCACAACTTCATAATCAACTGGGTATTACTTTACTTATTCCAGTGTAGCACAGAATAATTCTACATGGTTTTATTATATCCTTCATTCAAGCAAATAACAAAATATACATAAGAAAATAATCAATATACAGATTATTTTTGGTTAATATTAAAACCCACATATATATATGATCTCTAATAGTTGCCATTATGTACAAAAGAAAGCAAATGATAATCTTAGAGTTAACAAACGGAGGGAGTTAACTGCCTCTCATTCCATCTGTATCCACAATGAAGTGTTGTTGATATCTTTTTCCAGGATAAGGCATTCCAAAAAAAGCCTTTCTGAAATCCTTTACTATTTTAGAAAGAATACTCAGTCCTACTTTAATTACAACAGAGTAACTACATGATTATGCATTTTAGCAAGGTTCTGGGCGAGACATTTGGTCCTCGAGGCCTGTGAGAGACCCTGCCAGCTAAACTGAGCACAAGTTAGTCCTATTTTATAGTAGCCTGCTTTTTTTTTTTAACCAGGTCAACATTTCTTTGCTATTTTATTTTATTTTATTTTATTTTATTTTATTTTATTTTATTTTATTTTTTTTCATTTCATTTCATTTCATTTCATTTCATTTCAAACTCTGTGTTTTAATTTATTGAATTATTCTGTAAATAAAACCATATAAAATCCAAACTCTGAATTTCAGCTATACTTGAACCTAACAATGAGTTGTGAATCCAATTCTTCTTTTCTTTCCATTCCTATATTTCTTTGCTTCCCCGCATCAAAGGACTGGGTATAGTTTGGATGTGGGCAAAGTGTAATAAGAATCAGACACAGGAGAAGTTCGGGATGGCAGCCTATGTTTAGTCCATGTTCTTGGTAGTGCCTTGACTGAATGTTGTCTTTCTGAATGTCTATGTAATTTCCCCATTTGTATTAACATGAGAAGTTCCATTCAGCTTTTGATTACTCAGTGTATCAGAGGTTCTTCCTCCCTAGAAATAGTCTGTTGTCCCATTCACTTATCTCGCTCACAGCACACTAGCTGTAACCCCAAGCTGAAGCCTCCAACTAGTTTTCTGAACAGCACCAAGATCTTACACAGTTTATTCTCTGTTTTCAGTCAGTCATCCTCCAAATGACAAGCTCCTTAATTTCCTCTCTAAACATCCAGAAACAGCTCACTGCAGGACTCCCCTCCTGGCTTCTTCCCTGTTTACCCCTAACTAAAGATTTGATTCATGCTGAATAGCTCCTCATACTCTGCACTGTCCGTTAATTATCTTTTGATTGACTCCCAGCTCTGCCAGACACTCTCTCCGTTCACTCTTTCAGAACTTAACTTCAACTCATATCAAATTCTACTTCATTAATGACTATCACTGTCTCACTGCAGAAAGCTTCTCAAAACTTTTGACTTCTCAAACTAGATCATGTGTACATATCTCAAATTAATTTCACTCCCATTTGAGAACTTGCCAAGAGGATGCAGCACATTTCTACGAGTCACTGTGGCCACAAGCCATTATTTCAAATGCAAACAGTAATTTGCTTTACTATAGCCTTTAATTAGTATGCAATTAACCTGGATATGTCACCACTACATAGCTATTATTATTAATTATTCTATCCTTGCCAGGGCGGCTGGTTTTCTCTTATGTTTCCTCGAATACCATTAACAGTAGATTTCCAGGCACTTCAGAAAGCCAGACTGTGCCCAGATTGTTAATGTTCTCTGACCTTTGGGGAAGCCTAATTAGAATAGTTGGAGTATTTCAAATGGAAATAAAAAGCATAGCAATTTATAATTAGGCTTAAGCGTTTGGCTCCAGAAGGGGTTCAAAGGAAGTTAGACTTCCTTGGTGGTTTACCATGAACTTAAACAAAATGTTCCGTACATTGAAGATAAACCTGTTAGAATATGATATGTAATGAAGGAAATTAGAATTGCAGCCATGAGAAGGCATCCTAACAGCGGATTTTGTATTTTACTAAAGGGTACCCATGTTTTGTCCTTTTTCACATTAGTTATCTTAGTTTCCGAGTCAAAGTGTTCAAAAGCAAGAGGAAACCAAGAACTTTGGTATTGGATTGATAGCTTGTCTGAGGGAAGGAGGGATTGAGAAAGTTTTGTTTGGATCCATATTTAAATTAGGTCAGTAATATATAAGCAGGATATAATTACATAGAATACCAAATCTGTATCTTAATCCAGATGAAGACCTTTGGTCTGAGATTATCATTACAGAAAGTACAAATGCTATCACTGCTTCCTTAAAGACATTTAATAGGAAATAATGACTCATTGACTATTTAGAATAATTTGATAGATTCATAGAAACATTAAGATTGGAAAGCACCTGCAGTATCTTTGAGTTCAACCTTCAACTGAACACCACCTTACAACTAAACCAAAGCAAAAAAGTGCCATGTCCAGTCATTTGTTGAATACTAGGAATTTTAAATACACAATTTCACTGGGCAGATTCTTCCAGTGCTTCATAACCCTTTCAATGAAGAAATTATTTCTGATGTCCAATCTGAACCTCCCCTGGCATGGCTTGAGGCCATTTCCTCTTGTCTTGTCACTGGCTGCCTGTGAGAAGAAGCCTTACCCCCCTGGCTACATCCTTCTTTCAGGCAGTTGTAGCGAGTGATAAGGTGCCCCCCTAGCCTCTTTTTCTCCAGGCTAAGAAAACTCAGTTCCCTCAGCTGCTCCTCATAGGGCTTTCCCTCTAGACCCTTCACCAGCTCTGTTGCCCTTTTATGGACATGCTCCAGCACCTCAATGGTTTGTCCTGCAGTGAGGGGCCCAGAACTGAACACAGGATTCAAGGTGTGGCCCCATCGGTTCTGTGTACAGAACATCCACTGCCTTGGTCCTGCTGGACACAATATTGCTGACACAAACCTAGATTAGACTGGCTTTCTTGGCTTTCTGTCCTGGGCACAGCTGGATTATGTCCAGCCACCTTATGACCATGTCCTAGGGTGATGTTACAGTGCTT
>VWYI01026895.1:3299-29386 GCA_013399455.1 Anthoscopus minutus
GAGAAAAGCACAGCATCTATTCTCCTTTTGAGTAGGATCATGGCTGCATAAAAGGTTGATCACAATCAAATATTTTGTCTATATTACAGACAAAACAATAACCTTGGACAAAATGGATCAGCTTGACAACAGAAATTTTTAAAATACTTTCTTCAAGGAATTAACCTCAAATCTACATCATATTCATAGGGTTAAAATCAGAGATGAATGACATTAAACTTCCCTTGTTCGTTGTCCCAGCTGCAAGAGTCTTTCAGGATTTTACCTAGCGAGACAAGGAATTACTGGAACTGGTCCAACTCAACCATGCAAAGCAGCTTAACAAGAAAAAGCATCATTTGTGGCAATTTTCCCGACGTTCCAGAATGACTCTTATGGAACCTCAAAGGTGAAATGATCTAACAGAAAAGTGGAGTTGTTTTGAAAATGAAACCCCCACCTTTCATACTAAGTGCAGCTAGGAAATAGGACCCAAAACGCCTTGCCTCCTCCTGCTCTGACAGAAAGTGGTTAATTGCTATATTTGGTGAGAAAATGTATTTAAAAGCATAAAATTGAAGGTTTAATTATATTTGGTATGTGTTACTGGCAGAGCTTCATGAAATGATCAACAATTATCTTTCTCATCCATCAAGTGCTCAGGGATCACACAAGGACAGAGAGTAGGAATATGAAGTAAGCTATGCCAAAAACATAAAAATGTGTTGTTTCTCTTGTAGCTTTCTTCATTTCCCTATGCCAAAAACATAAAAATGTGTTGTTTCTCTTGTAGCTTTCTTCATTTCCCCCCCCACATTTTCCATGCACATCATTCAAATTAAAGTGGGTTTTTTCAGCATAGCTACTTTCCCACTTATCTGGAAACAATCAACCCCACAAAACCTTTTGAGCATCAAACTCACTACAGGACACAGTGGAGTCTCATTTTAAACCCTGAACAAATTAACACGTTCCAATTTAATTCCAGCACTTGATTAACCCAACATGAATCAAAAAATGCTGTTCATTAACTTGCAAACCCATCTTTGTTATATTGCTCATAAAACTCATAAAACTTCATATACTACAGTACAATTCTGCCAAAACATTCAGACAACAAAAACAAGCTTCATTTTGGATATTGACACATGTTTCTGAAAGAGTGAGATATTTCATGCCTACAACTAAACTTTAATTAGTGCTAAAATTACAATACAATGCATCCCATCAAAGTAGGCATGCTATTTATAGCTGCATACTTAGCTCTTGGGTTGTCAGGTGCTCTGTATATTGGGATCACTAACATCCTGTTTAGCTAAGAAATTTCAGACCTTAAAACACAGCTGGAGGGGGATGCACAATATGCCATGCTGTGAATGCCACTGGAAAGATGCAACTCATGAACAGTGGCTTTATTAGTACTTACACACTTATCTATGTACTTTTGGATTATTTCTCTTTGAGGTACTCAGTCTATTTGTGAAAGACGAACAACAGAAAGCTTGATACTGCTAACAGATGTGGATGCACTTAATGGGAAAATCCATTACTTCAGGGAAGGGCTGAGATTTCTGTGGGATTCTACAAAAGGCTAAGCTTTTGACATTTATATAAAAGTCTCAGAAGAGCAGTTATTTGTTTTTTATTATGAGGGGATACTTGGAATGGTAGCTTGAGGCCTGGAGTGTACTAAATTCATCACATAACACATACAATTTTAGGTACCCACAGGGGATCACAGCTTGAACACCAGTATTTGGTGTTCCAGCCTGATCACCACAACCAAAGCACAGCTCTTTCTGCTTTCCCCCTCCAAAACTGGAATTCAGAGAAGTGGTACAGCATATTGGAAATGTTCCTTACCACAACACAATGCATGGTCTCACCAAGCATGGAGAAAGTCAGTGCTTGTAACCGCTTGGCAATTTAGTTTTGTCCAGGTTTTATTGAAGACTCTTATGAAGCAGAGGGAGCAGGTAACAGGGTGAAGGAATAAAGAGCTCCTTTAACTTCTGTGCTTGAAGCCAGTTTGCCCCCAATTACCATCTGTCAAAGCAATTCACTCAGGTGCTTGCATTTAGCTGGGATGAACAGGTACACAAAGCCATGGCAAAGCATGTTGCACTTGATGTAGAGGTGACACAGAGACATTTATCCACCACACAGAGAAGGACCTATAGCAGATATTTTGATCAGGGTGTTGTGTGGAGCCAGCTTCCATTCGCCATGTCAGATATGCTATTAGCACTGCTTGGGTTTAAGGATCTCGAGTTTCTGCCAGTTAGTGCTGGTTAGATAATAATGATGGGATGCTTTGAAAACAAATCTATATTTTCTGTTTTTAAGGACAGAATAATCCAGTGGCAATTCCATAAAGTAAGAATTAGAGAGTCTGACTGCCCAAAAGAGCTATTTTCAAAGGTCGTATGCATTGTTAATACAAGCTTGAATAATAGTGGGGAAAAAAATCTGTTAAATATCCAATAGCTCAGATGAACAAACAAATATCAGGTTATAGATAACAGAAGCATGAGGCATGATCCCAATATATAGGTTTCCTTTCAAAGCTGGATGTCTACTTGCAGATATCCACTAAAAGCCTACACATTAATTACAAAGGAAAAAAGATAAGAGTTTAATTCATTTAGTTCTTTTGTTTTAGGCATTTCATGGCCATCAGTCTGAAATTTTGAAAGAGGCCCACATTGAAGATCACCCTATAAACAGGATAACTTGGGACTTAGATACAAAAAAAAAAAAGGTAAATTCTCCCCAAATTTGGTCAAAAAGGNNNNAAAAAAAAAGGTAAACTCTCCCCACATATGGTCTAACAGATGTGGTTTTAAATTACCATTGGGACATAATAATGTTTTTTGAATAGACTGAATGTTAAATAGTTGGCTCTTCCTATGTGACAGACATTAGCACTTGGTGGTTTAAGCAGAAAACTCCTCATTTGTGTCTTTAGCTGTCATGTACTTAATTTTCAGCCCATGCCGGTCAGTATGATTTAATACCTTGGCCTGATGTCCCTCTCACCAGCAAGAAAAAGGATAAAATAGGATTAAAGACATGAAACAAAACAAAACCAGGCAACATAACTCCCCTAGCAGCCAATGCCAGGCTCCTGCATTGTTCCTTACACAACAGCTCCCGNTCCTGCATTGTTCCTTACACAACAGCTCCCGCAGCCCTGCAATGGGAGCTCACTAGAGATGACAGCTGAGGAAGAAAAGCATTAAATAATTCAAAGCCACTAACATCAAGTCTGATGTAGGTATAAAAATAGTTACAAAACACCACTCTACATGTTTTCATTATAGGAACTTTGACTTACTTGGAAACATCAAGAAAACCTCAAACCTATGCCACTCCCAGCCTCACATGCTCAATTAGTCCAGCAGTGGAAATGACATCCATTTCCAAACCAGCCTTCAATTTTCATGGCCATTTTGTGCTTCTGCTGGCTGGGGGAGCCAGCACTGTTCCACAGCAGGAGTGAAAAAGCCTGATCCAGAGACCATTAAAACCAACAGGAGCCTTTGAATTAACAGTAATGATTCTTGGATCTGACCCTGGTTTAAGTTAAAGCATTGTGGTGCTTTGGGGATTGAAACAAGATCGAATGTGATTGGCTTTTGTTATCTTCAAAAAATCTTTGTGGCTGGGAGTGTCCACTTTCACTCAGACTGCCAAAGCAGTGCACATTTTTAAAAAAAAGTCTTAATGAAATTCCTTAATAAGGAAATATAATGGCAAAGCTAGCTCCCACATAGTTGTGTAACATTAACTCCAGGTGTTTTCATTTGAGCAGAGGAAAGGAGAAAGAAACAAACAGGAGTATTGACATAAGAAGAATATATGCCCCTTCACATTAGATTGTGTAGCTTTGCTGGGGATGGGTATCTTGATTTTATTGATTTATTTATTTCATGCACAGCAGAGATGTTACAGACTTTTTAGTCTTCCATGCTCTGAAATGGAGGGTGGGAAGAAAGAAAAACAGAGGAAAAAAAATCAAAGAGTCTTCGGTGCACAGAGCACAATAGAGCACCAGCTGCAGGAATCCAGCTCTAATGATGAAGGAGTTGGTAGAGGTCCCTCTCTTCCTGGTGTTTTCCCACTTTCTGACCCCCTGAAAGATCCACTTTTCTTCCCTAGTATCAGCTTCTGATATCCCCTTCTTCTATGCTACCTTCTTCTCAACTAGATGTTTTCTGTGTCTGATTATCTCTGGAGAAGACATCAGCCAAAATAAATAAATACATAACATTCAACAAAACATTAATTATGCAGAAGGTATAAAAGAATACAAAACAAAGTGATGCAGGTGTACAATAATGTTGCTCTCCAGAGCCTGTGATCAGCAGCATTCAGCACAGAAAGCCACAAACAGATGACATTTTAAAGCATATGGGGGGTATGCACGGCTGCAAGCAATGGCTTGTAGCTTCAATACAAGTCATTTGTGCATCCCTCCAATCCCAAATAAGGTTGTGAAGAGCAGCAACAGTAATAAACCATAAAAGCTAAGCCCTAAAGAAAGCCCTGTTCAGGTAGAGCCAAGTGCTTGCCAGCAAACAGGGCTCTAAGTGACAGGCAGGTGGCTTTGTCTGCTCACACTTTATTGTGAGATAAAAGAAAAACCAAGAGAGTAGGAAAAATTTCCAAATCCCAGGTGTCTTTGCAGGGCATCATGAACAGAAGAGGGACTTTAGGATAGAAAGAAGATGGAGGTACAGGGGAAACACGTCAGGCTGCGAGAAGATGATCATTAAGTTGTCCCTTGGTATCAGGATTCTGGTGCTGCAGCATGGAGAAAGCAAGGACATAATTTGCTGCTTTGGGGAAGAGCAAATACTGGCTAGAAAGAAGTATGAGAGAAAAAGATTCTGTTAGATGCTGACGATGAGAAGAAAAAACATTTGAGCAACAGACAACTTCACAGTCAGATGTCACAAGACAGGCAGGCTGGTTGTTCTTACTTTATATAAAGGGTATTTTGTTGGTTATATTTTTGTTCAGATTATCCCCAGGACAAGAATAAAAGTAAAAATGAGAGCCTATTTCATTGCTGGGCTTTCTGCTTCTTTCATGAAGCCTCCAACAATTACACTACAACCTACTTTCACAGTAACAAGCTGGGTGATAAAAATATCAGATGAAATTCAGTATCAATAAAAGTGAAGTAATGCATAAAGGGGAAAAAAACCCAATTCTAACAATGCGTACACAATGTGGGCTGTAAATTAACTGGTGCCACACAGAAAGTCGACTGAGGAATTGTCATGGGATGCCTCCTACAGCTACTGGTTCTCTGCTCATGCCAGCTAAATGCACAGGGAAAATTCTGAGATAAATTAGGGGGAAAATAGCCAATGAAAAGAGAAAAATCACAGAATAATTTATATTAGAAAAGACCTGTAAGATCATGGAGTCTAGCCACTAACCCAGCACTGCCAGACCACCACTAAACCATGTCCCTAAGAACCACATTCACACACTTACTGAAGACTTTCAGGCATGGTGATTCCATCGGCAGCCTGTTTCAATGCCTGATCTCTCTTTCAGTGAAAAAAATTCTCTTATATCCAATCTAAACTTCCCCTGGTTCCACTTGAGGTCATTTCCTCTTGTCTTGTCACTTTTAACTTGGGAGAAGAGACTGACCTTCACCAGGCTAAACCCTCCTTCTGGGGAGTTGTATAAAGCGATAAAGCCCCTCAAGCTTCCTTTTCTCCAGGTTAAATATAATATGGGATGATGTTTTATAAGGCAACATGCATTTCTATCTTAATGCTGCATACATTTTTGGATCTATCCATGTCTAAAATGCAGAGTAGAATTAACAAAGACAGAGGAAAAGGAAAAGGCTGAAAAGATTATCAGGAGTATGGAAAGACTTCCAGAATAGATAAAGGAGGGTGAGGATTTTCAGCTTGGAATAGGAGAACAAAACCAGAGAGTAGAAGGAATTTATCCTGCTGTATGACCTACAAAGTAGGAGTTATCTAATGAAATTACCAAATAGAGAGGTTAAAGCTGAAGAACAGGAAGGCTTATTCATTCATTGCATGACTTGAAATTTTGAAACTTTTTCTTGTGGCAATCACAACTACATGCTGGATTCAAAAAGAATCCAACAAATTGTTAGAGGACAGCTGCTTCAAGGCCCACTAAGCAGGATGCTTCAAAAGACAGTCCTGAAGATAGAAGACAGTAATGAAAAGTGCACTTTGTATTTTAACATGAATAAAATTAGACTTCATGTCTGTAAGTCAAACTGCTATAAACAGTTGGCAACCTAGAAAAAACTCCTGGGTCATGGGAGTAGCCTAGACCCTCATTATCATCACAAAGCTGTAACTCCTTCTTTCTCTCTTCTCCTTGGCACATGGACACAATGTAAGTCACTAAGTCATCAGAAAAAAAACCAAAACCCCAAGCAAAAGATGGAGCTTGTTTTGTCTTGGGTTGCTAAACTGAATTGTAGAATCACAGAATGAGTTGGATTGGAAGGAACCTTAAAGATCATCCAGTCTCAGCCCTCTCTGCCATGTGCAGAAACATCTCCCATCAGACCAGGTTGCTCAAAGCCCCATCCAGCCTGACCTTGAACACTTTCAGAGGTGGAGCATCCACAGCTTCTCCGGGCAGCCTGTTCCAGGGCCTCACTACTGTCACAGAAAAGAGTTTTTTCCTAATACTTAATCTAAATCTGCCCTCTCTTATGTTAAACCATTATCCCTTGTCCTGCCACTACGTGCCCTTGTCAAAAAGGTATAAATCATCTGACATATTCTGAAGGAGTCAAGGGACAGAAACTGGGGAGAGAGGACACTGGGATAGGAGGAGAGAGGGAGAGAAGGACTCCTCTCTTTCCATGCCAATGAATCCTGGGTTTGAAACTGCAGCCTGAGAGTCATCTCTTAAGATGATAACAAAAGAAAAAAAGCTGTTCACATCAAAATGCAATTACCTTTTCTTTCAGTTTTGTGGGTTTACATTTTGGGGTCTTTTTCCCTTGTTTTTTTGGTTCTGGTTTGTGATAACTGTTGCTGTTACAACAGTGTTGGTATACTCAATAAGAATTCCTCTGTCAGCAGGACACTGAACCTGAGGGTGGGATACACGGGAATTTGTGGGATTTCTCTGTCAGTGCAAGATCTCCTGAGATTTCTTTGGATTTAATCCCTTCCTACAAATCCTGCAATGCTGTATCACTTTGATGTGACTTTGTGGGATTCTCATTACTTGTATTCACTTTGGTTTCCAGGAAGCTTGAGATTTCATCATCTGCTAACATATGCTGAAATGCATGTGTCAGTTCTATAATAAATTTCCAATATAAAACAAAATCTATAAAACATACAAATATGAAATTAGTTTGAAACACAATCTCCAGTTCTCTGTTTATTAGGGAAAGGCAAAGTTGGTAGTGCTGTCAATTATGGGAAGAGTGAGGCAGCTTTAATAATAATACAGCATTCACAGTTTCTTATAGCTATACTAAGCAAATTGTTTGGCCTGAAAATTTCCATGCCAGCTGTCTGCCTCAGGCTGAAGTTTTTTGGAAAATTTCAGTCAAAACAGTTCAACAGATTCTGAGAACAAGGCTAAGGAAAAATATGTTGTTTTACTGAAGGTTAAAAAAAAAAAAGCCTTTAACTTTCTTTCTAAAATCTCCTCTGGGAGTTTTAGGACTTAAGAGGAAGGACTTGAAATTTGCCTGCAAGAGAACTGTTTTTCTTCTAATGAATTTCATGCACATCTGTGTTAATTAAGCCAAGTTTAGACATCTCTGATAAAAACACAGTTGCTACATGCTCCTGGGTACATTTGTACATTATTTGCCAGTTTCCATCACTTACATTTCTACCTGTCTATGACTAAACAAGATGTTTTATGCTATGGGAAGTGCCAGGTCTGCATCCAAGTGTCAGAACTGCAATCAGAGAAGCTCTCTGGATCTTGGCATGATCTCAAGATGGTAGGAGCTGAATGAAGTTGGGATGAGAGACTTGGAGAGCAGGGGTTAGAGGGGTGAAAACGGGATTGTAGAAAGGAGCTGGATGAGGCAGGGCACAAGTAGAGGACCAGACTGAGTGGGATGGACTGAGGGATCTGTTTAGAGGAGCAGAGTACTCTGTTAAACTAAGCCATTGACACAGAGAGAGACCAAAATGAGGCAATGTCACAAAGCTACTAGTTCTTGGATGACTCAATAAAACCAAAAGAAATCAACAAAAACTAGACTAACAGACCAATAATATGATTTAAAAGTATATATTGGGGACCCATAATTTAAGTAAAAAACACAATGAAAATTGCCTTACTCAGTTGTCTGAATAATGACACAGTCATTATTCACAATACAGTGTTTTACCCAAGCCAGCCTGGAGGAAGTTTACAAAACCTGTCTCAACCATTGCAGAGCTGGGAGGTTTGTAGTGATTAAACACAGGATTGCAGAATGAGGACAAATGTGTTTCAGATTAAGTGAGCCAAATGATGCCCCAAGACTGTGGGCAATGCTGGACAAATTCCTTCAACCCAACATTTCATAATTGTGTCAGAGTGTGATGCAGCCTATGGGCGATCATCTTGACAGCTCAGAGTCTGATCTGCTGAAGTGTCAAACATCCACAGCAGCAATTAAAAGCTGTGTGAACTTGTCATTGTTTTAGCACCACCATAAGGAAATACCATAAGTAATTCCTGATCACGGCTCTGTCTGCAGGAACACATTGGCCAGTTGGCTCTCGAGATGATTCTCTGTTTTCTAGAACAAAAATTTGTGCCAAAAAGCTGATCACACCTTAAACCCAGCTGTACAAAGGGAAATTTTCTAGAAATAGAAGCATTTGTTTGTTCCAAACTGACAGGATCTATGCTGCCCACAGCCCAACCACCTAATGCTGTTTGTTTATCAACAGGCAAAAAGCAAATCCCAATGTCTCCCATGCTCTGTCAGTTTTTCCAACCACTTCTGGCCGTCACTTCTAAAAGCTTTCTGGCTAACCAAACTCTCCCTTCTTATTCTTCTTTATGTTACAGAGGTAAGGATGAAATGGTTTCAGCATCCAAAAACACAGAGGCAGTTCAAAAGGAATTAGCAGAATATTGAAAACCTTCCATTATAATATTTGAGGGTTCAGTTCATTTGTAAGTCTGGCCCATTTAAGTCCAGGTGACCCAGTGGAAGAGATGGTTTATGCAGACCTCCAAGACTTTTGCTCTTATGTGAACAGACAGTACTTGAAGATGCTTCTACCCAGGAAATGAATTCTGGTTTCTCTTATACTCCCCCACAGTATGATAGCATAGAATATTTTGAGTTGGAAGGGATCCATAAGGTTCATTGGGTCCAACTCCTGATGTCGAAGACTAAGACTGATTTTATGAATAGACCAAATATTCCCCAGAAGGGACAGACCCAGACTGAATTTTCTTAAAGTAATTTTAAGTTTACAGTACACATATTGGAGTTTGAGGGGATGAAAACAAAGCCTATGAGCCCTTATTGCATACATGATGCAGGGTTGGACTAAAACAGAAAAATAGGATTTAATCTTCTGTTTCTAACTTTTGACTGTACAACTAATCAATCTCTAGAAATACTTTGAAGGCTCAGTATGTGCAGACACATGTGCAGGCAAGTGATACAGCTTCTACTCAGCATTTAAAGAGAAAACTGCACTGAATAATCACCTACAACCTAAATCAATGGACAGAGAGACATCTTCTGCTTTCATGTTTGCTGTTGCAGCTGGGATAGCACATCTGCCACCGGTGCCTTGGTGGTGATTAAGGCAGTGGAGCAGCATTCTGGACTGCAGTGCTTATCCTAGACCGTAACAAATGCTACTTAACTAAAATATGTGGATATATCTGTGAAATCTCACTGAGCCATTCCCATTTAAAAAAAGCTGATAAATGCATTTCAGTGAGCTCCTCCACCTAAACTGACCATCAACAACACCTCTCTCCTTCTTCCTTTTTTCTCCCCCACTTAAAAAAAGAACAAAGATTGTATCTCATCCTAGAGAGAAACTCTTACTTGGAAAAGGAAACTTATCTGT
This sequence comes from Anthoscopus minutus, assembly GCA_013399455.1. Classification (NCBI taxonomy): domain Eukaryota; kingdom Metazoa; phylum Chordata; class Aves; order Passeriformes; family Paridae; genus Anthoscopus; species Anthoscopus minutus. The sequence goes on from VWYI01026895.1 coordinate 13,361, forward strand.
CAGCCCTAATTCATTTCATAATCCACTTTCCTTCTTCTTGTTGCCAACACAATGGAAGAAGAGAGAAATCTGTGCCTGCTTTCATGGACACCTTCACATTTAAAAAATCACCTCTGCTGATACCCAGCAGGGCAACATTCGATGAAGTTTGAATCCCCCTACAGCACAAACAGTTTCATTCCAAGCAATTTGGTATAAAGGCATAAGGAGTTTTGTGAGAAAGGCTCAAACTTTCCAAAATTTGAACTTTCTGTAAGAAGTGTTTGTTACTGCACACAGACAAGGAAACATGCCCTCCTACTCACATTTCAACTCTGTCTCTACAGACGCTCCAGGAGGAGTAGAACAGCTGGCAAAAAAATTATATATTTCTAACAAAATTATTTATTTATCAAGTGAAGCAAGGGGGAAACAGAACAGAAGAATGAGAATTGTACATTTATTCCTGATTGCTATAAATCTTATAGCCATGCTACATCACCACTCCTCATGTTACGCTGACATAATTAAGACACAAATTTCTCCGTGATTCTTTTCCCTTTTAATCTAGAGCAAAGAGGAAATACAGATATATACTTATGCTTTAAAATATGTTAAATGATAGGATTTTTTTCTCTGAAACATATTGGTCAGGGATCCATGAATACCCAATTCCCTGGCAAGTTACTCTGTCAAAGCACCCAGCAATGCCAATTTGTCAGTTCAAAGCAGAAACAGAGTATTTTAGCGTTTAGTTACAAAAGCTATGCTGATAGACCTTGTAACAAGGCAGGTAACAGCCAGTCTCTAAATCTGAATTGACATTGATTTACAGAGTTTCATTTCTTTGAATCAAATCTGAGAGAAAGCAAGTTTCAAGATACTTCATTTCTTGAAATTACAACTACACATTTCTTAAACACTGAAGAGTTTGTTTTAAAAAATAATAATAAAAAAAATCACATCTGACTACAGAGGTAACATAAAAGGGAAAAGCGATGTTAAAGATATCAAACTAGCAAGTTTTTGTTTATCCATTTTTTTAAATTCTGCTTTTCTCCTCCTTAAATTTTTTAAACCCTCTTGATTTGAAATCCTAATAATAAATATGCCAAGCAACATTCCTCCTGTCAAATCTCTCCCTTCATAGTATTACTGCAATATTTGTAACTTTTGATCTGGAAACATCAAGTTACATAAGATCATAGTTCTGCTTCTTTCAAAGATGTGATTCTGTCAGAAAATGAACCACTGAAGCAGCAACACAACAGAACTGGAAATTACTTTCCCAGGGAAAAGGTAGTTCTGCTTAAGCATCTCAGCTATTTTAAAGTGCAAGAACTCAATGTTTTATTCTCCTGAGCAGAGAAATGGCAAACTACCAGGTTAAAAATAATCAGAGTAGGCTCTTAATTGGAATAGTGTACATGTTGTAGACAGAATGAAATAACATTTCGTTATTATGCACTCCAGGAAACCAATAAAATAAAATAAAATAAAGAATTCACTTTGTAAAACAAAAATAACATTTTCCCTTGCCAGCACACTATCTGCTCACCAAAACAAAAGGAAAGCATCTATTTTAAATGAGTCAGGGAAATAATTAAGCTACATGGACTTAAAATTGCAGAGTCTTCTCAGCCCAAATCTCACTCCTTCCCCAGACCCACTGAAATTAGAGACATGTCTCTCCTTTTCCATCCATCCATGCAGTAAATTAAATTGGGGGACAGAGAGACTATCTCCCCCCACCAAAAAAAACAGATGAGCAGCTTTACCCTCATCTCTCCAGAATTTTTCCCTATTCCCAGAAAAGCTTTTCTAAACCAGGACCCCTTGCCAATAAGAAAAGGAAACTACAAAGTTAACTTCTGCATCTCCTTTTCCTTTTTACCCCTTTCCTTGCCAAAGAACAACCCAAGAACCTTTTCCCATATTAATGACCCTCTTTCTTCACCAAAACATGAAATTTCTTCTCCAGGTCACACGCATAAATAACAGATGAATTGAAAATCTCCCCTTGTGAAGATGTGTACACATTCACGCACGTATGGGCAGGAAAGGAGGGTGAGGCACAGGGGCAGAGTCCCCAGAAAGATACAGTGCATCTCAGTGCAGTGGCAGTAATTCCTAATCTTGGTGATTCTTTTTTGAACGGGAGGAAAAGGGGAAAAAAGTGAAACAGGTTGTCTGCAAAGGCAGCTGCCCTCCTCTGCTGCCCCAGTTGTGTGTGCAGACCCCCTTCCCTGGATGGTGGGTGCAGAGCAGTGGTCCTGCTCTCAAGGGAAGAGCAGCACCTGGGAAATGCCTGGCCACACACTGTGACCTGAGGGCCCCCTCCCTGCCCCCAGACCAGCTGCAAATTAGCACAGAGCCTAATTTTCTTTGGCCATGCACCGACTTGGGGACTGCATTCTCAAGGCGTCACGGCAGCACAGAATTCTCCTGGCCACAAACCACTCCACTCCAGCAAGGACTGATCCAGCAGCATGGCAGACCTGGGAGCTAGGAATTTTACAAGGAAGGGCAGTTCGCAATGGCCACAAATGAGCAGATTCCTACAACCTTGTAACACAGGCAGAGCCTAGTGAACTGCTCTGAAGTCTTGTCTCCCTGCAAAACAGTGCAGGAGACACATCTTCACCCCTTTATGCTCGCTTCCACTGCACTAGAAATATATATATACACATATACATACATACATACATATATATATACACATATATACACACACACACATATTCCTTGTTTTTTCCACCCAAGCCTATAAAAGTGCTACAAGGAGAGGCACTAAGTGGGAGGCACCTGGCTCTGAAGAGGCCAATGAAATAAATTAAATTCAAATCACTGGCTCAGCCCCAGCCTCCCCCAGCTACCAGGGGAGAGGCTGGGGTTCCCGATGACCAATCCCCAGCTCCTGCCAGAGCCAGAGTGCGGGTGGCATACGCAGACTGCTGGCATGGTATAGGTGAATATATGCTAAGCCTTGGGCATTGCAAGCACATATGGTGCACATGTTGGGAGCAGAGCACTTTCCATGGGAGGGGAGGGGCTACCCTATTAGTAGGCAATTTTATTAGGGTCAGCAAAGCTGAAAGAAATGGGATTGGGATAGGCTGGGAGCTGCCAAGTTCCCCTGCCCAACTCTGGCGCCCCTGAGCAGGGAGCAGCACACTAAAAACTTGCCTGGCTACAGCAGAAGTTTACCTAAGAAAAGCAAGCAGACAATTCCCAACTTCAAAGATTTGTTCTCATTTTCTCATTTTATAGCTCTCCCTTCACCTGGGACTTTTCTCAGGGAAAAGAAAATTTAAAAATGAAGCCATAAATTCAAAGTGAGGCATCACTGCAAAAAGTTGAGGCAGAGAGACTAATTTTTAGTTTGATCCAGGAGTTTGGTTATTTGCCTTGTTTATTTATTATTTTTAAATAATAAGAAATTAAACTTTCCAGGAAAAACCATGAGCAAATACATTCAAGATATAGAAAGGTTTTGCATATCTATTCAGTAAGCATTTAGCAATTTCTGATTTGGCTGTATGAAAAATGTGTTTCAGACTGCGTATCACGTAAAACAAGGCAGTGGCATGAATATGGTTTTTTGGTTGGGTATTGTTTTTTCTTAATTATTCTTTTTGGTTTTGTTTTTTCTTTTGTTTTCAAATCATGTGCTTACATGATTGTAACCACCGTGAATTTCTAAGTGTGGTCATGAGAAGAAAGTAAATAAATACTGCCTTGTGAATACTTTTAGAGTTTGGGGGGGGAGTAATTATTATTTTTTAAAGATTTAGAAATTTCTTAACTACCACTTGTTTTAAAGTAAAATAGCCCAGATATTTTACACGATATTTGCAATCAAAACAAATCCCAGGAAATAAATACCCTTTGGTAGCAGCCTGATTTCAGGTTCAACAACCCAAATTTGTATTTGAGAATGCAAATTGCTGGGAATACGAGTCTGAACCACTGCATTTCTTCCAGGCACTCCAACATCTTTTCTCCAACATCACAGTATTTGGGCGATCTTTTAATCCTGGCAGGGCATGGCTGGAAGCAGGGCTTTAACATTTAATGCCTAAGAAACAGACTTGTCACTCAACTTGCAGTCAAGTGCATTTGTTTTTTGGTTTTTTTTTTGCTTCTTGTTGGAGGCAAACCCACCTTTCCTTGGAAAATGGGAGACCCCATCCTCTTCCCCGATTCTAGCACGGATCCAAATGTAAACATACACACAGACACACACACTCCCACCACGCACCACCCTGCAGCAGGACATGAGTATGAGGGGTTCAGACAGAGCCAAAGGAGCTGAGAAATACCAAGGCACTTCTTTTTTATTCTATTTTTTCTGCCTCCTCTCCTCCCTGCTTTTACTATTACATAAATAACACGGATTGATCTTGAAGCTGCATCCTTGCTCCAGTGCCTCCCAATCTGCACTGCTGCCTTCCCCCAGCACAGCCGCACCGCTCGGGGTCCAGAGGGAAGGGTTGGGGAGGGGGAAGGTTGAATAGGAGAATCCACTCCAAACATACCCTGAAGCAAGGTTTTGGCAGTCTGGGGGTGCCTGATCCCCGCCGCCCCAGCCCGGAGCTTCCCGCAGCATCTATGCCTCCTTTCGAATTGCTGCAAACTGTGCGAGGGGAGGGCAGGGAACTGGGCATGAGGGAAGGATGGATGCTGGGGTGGGAAAGCCACGGATTCAGGGAGCTTCTCCCCAGCCCCAGCCTGTGTGCCTGGCTGTTTGGTGGGAAGAGGGGAGGGGGAAGGGAAAATTCAAGAGAGTCTATGGCATAAATATACTTTTCAGAGGGAAAAGCGAAGCTTACCATGTCTGCAGTTTCCCCCACCGAAATGCCACTTCTGTGTCCAGCGATCCCAAAGTGGAAACTACAGGCAGGCACCGGAGCTCATCTCCGCAGGCAGCTTAGCACCGCTGCTACCCCCAAAAATCAAAATCAAAATAAATTTAAAAAAAGAAAAAAAAAAAAAAAAAGAACAACGACTGGTCCAGATTCTTTCCTGACGGGAATCGTCCTGGTAGGACTGCCCAAAATAAGCAGCTGCAATCCAAGGCTTTATTTAAAGCTTCCCCCCTCCTCCTCCCTCTCTCCGTGCCTCGCTCGCTCTCTCCCTCTCGCTGTTACACACAGAGAGAAAGAGAGACACACACAGGTTACATGAATGGGAGGCAGGAGCCGGCGCTCCCGGCTGGAATGACAGGCGCACATGCGGCTGGCGGCTGCCCACCCCAGCGGCGTGGGAGCAGCTCGGATGCGTGGAGAGGGGCACAGGGTGGGAACAGGCATGGGGTGGCATGGGCATGGGCATGGGCATGGACATGGCTGAGGCGTGGGGCCGGGGAGGACAGAGACACGGGCACGACATGGATGTGGGGCTGGGGACAATATAGACATGGGCATGGTCATGATCATAGAGCAGACATGGGCCAGGGATGTACACGGGCATGGCATGGGCATCGGGAGAACACAGACATTGGCATTAGATGGGAATAGGCACAGGCATGGGTACGATGCAGTTGTGGCATAGACATGGATCAGGGCAGGACACAGGCAGAGGCATGGCATGGGCACTGGGAGAAGGACACAGGAATGGCATTGGCGTGAAGGGGATTTGGGCATGCACATGGGCATGCATGGCATGGAGAGGGGATGGACAGGGCTATGGAGAGGGAATGGACATGATGTGGGCATGGTGATGAGATGGATCAAGCGTGGACATTAGAATGAGAAGGTAAGAGGGACAGGAGAGGATGTCCTTGGGTATGATAGGAATGGGTTGGTCTCAGGCATGGGATTGGGTTGGAATGTCATTGGTTTTAGCCAATGGAATGGGGATCAGGATGGAGGGAAGAAAAAGTGGAGATCTGCCTCAGGTGGTGCCTTTATGTCCTGGCTGTGGTTAATCTCCCTCTCCTCTTGGGGTCAGGTGGGCTCTAGTTTCAGCACACATTATGAAGAGCAGGAAACATCTGTTTCTCCTGTGCCTCTAGTTAGGCAGCTTACATAATGTCTTGCTTTTGGGGTCAGGGAGCATCATCCACAATGGGGTCAGGAGATGACATCACTATCATTATCAGTTTCTATTACTAATTTTGAATTTTTTTTTTTTTACAGAATTGTGCTATTTAATAATTTAAATCAAATTCTCAGAAAGAAGGCATGCAAGATTTCAAGTTAGATCTTCTTGAGGAGGAAGATTAATGCTACCAGTTTCCGCCTTTTATTTATTTGCAGGGGGATTGTTTTGGTTTTATCTGTTTTTAAATTTTTTTTAACAGTAGTGACAAGAAATTAGGGATATTTAATGCTGCTATTCAACATGCACTGAAGAAAGAAAGGGTTACGGTGCTGCTACGTGTCAGGTCCTGCTACTGCTTCTCTGTCTGACCTTGGGCATGTCCCCAATAACTTATCCCTGTCAGGATACTCATTGCCATTTACACTCAGCCTGTTATTTTCTCATTCACTAAATAATCACATTTTTCTCTTTTGAGTTCCTCCTCAAAATTTACTCTTGCAAAACTTTTCAGCAGCAGTCTCTACAGGGCTTGTGTTGACATCACAAACCTTGGAGTGACACTGGATTCAGCCCTAAAACTGCATTGTAAGAGGGGTGCTGAACATGGACTGCAGTACTTCATGCAGTGATTTGAGCTACATGGGAATCATCCTCTTCATGGCATACCTTTAAATCTGCCAGGTACGAGTGAACTGTTGTCTGCCTTTTTCTCCTGCCCAAAAATTTCTAGCCTTTGTGGAAAACAAGAGGTAAGATATGTGTTTTATTCCAAATCCAGAAATCACAGTAAAAAGGCGCACAGCAAATCAGAACATCATCCTAAAACAGTAGAGTCCTCAACATAAAGGCCTTTGCAAAATAGCTTCTGCTATTCACTGTGTTTTCAGACATACATATTTAAAATGAAATAGATTTGCACTGGCCTTATTACCTCTGGAATATATTCCACATCAGGAATCTAAACTCTAGACAAAGGTAATTTAGGTCTCTGGAAGGAAAAAGTTTAACTGAGAAATATATATATTGTCAGGAATAGACCTCATCCAAATTCAATGGTAATTGTATAAGCCTTTCAAAAATCATACAGTATGCAAGCTTCCAAAATTTCGGAACAAGAAACATTTCCATTTAAATGCCAAGAAGCAATTTTTCCTCTCTTGTTCAATACTAAATCAGTCACATGAGCAGTTTGCATTTGATTTTAGGAAGGAAATGGAACATCTTCTCTTCCAATTACATATAACTTATTCTTGTTCTTAGTGCTCTTGCAGTTTGCGTTGCTTTCCTGCAGTTTTGAAGCACTCTGTTGATCTACCCATTCACCCCAGAAATTTATTTATATTTTAAACTCAAGTGACATTATTAAGAGAAAATAAGTAAACTTAAGTGGGGAGTAGAATGCTGTTTATTTGAATTCTGGCTGGTAAATTCAAGTTTAGCAGGTCAGCACTGTTCGTGTAATTGGCCTTTCTCTGTTAACAGAACTAGACAGTAACGCTCCTGGAAAAAAAAAGAACAGCAGTATTTTAATGGGAAAAAGCAACTTTGCTTAAGAAAATCCCACTACTGCTTCAATTCACAGTGTATTACTGTGGTCACAGAAGTGTGCTGCATACCAGCTTGGAGCATATTTTATGGAGATGTGCATTCAAAGTATCAGTGTTCATCAGCCTGCCATGTTGTGCCTGTGTCCTGCATCCCAGCAACTTTGCACTTTGCTCCTTGAGAACAGTGACTGAGTCAAGTTCTCCTCCATGCAGTGCTTGTGAAGAGTTTGTAAAGAAGGCACATCTGTGGGACAAGAAGGTGAATGACAAGACTTACGTTCGAGCCTGTTAGATATTTTGTGCCAAAAAGCAAGGACAGCAAGTCCTGGAGATGCCACTCCAATTAGCACTCAGTGCTCCTAATGCTGCCTTGTGTTTCCATGCTGACATTCTCTCCAACAAAACAATGAAAACACCTTTTGTAAAATCCCCATTCATCAAGCAAAAAATGTAGCAACATCTGGTAGTCAAAGGTGTCTTGCTGGCCAAGTTCAGCAACAGTTGGTTTGGTGAGCCCTTTGCTTTAGTGGAGACATCTCCTCAGGGACTGCGCTACTTGACAGTCACTACTAAAGTTTTTAAATTTTTTCTACATGCAGGAGAATAATCCAGAGGGAAAACTCATATATTTTAATCAATGGAAGTGAAACCATTTGCCTTTCAGAGACTATAAAATACACACCCCAGGGTTCAATGCTCTTTTTTATTCCTCCAGAACATTCTTAAGGTGAAGTCACTCTTTTCTTGATGAATGTGCAATTCAAATGTGGAAATATGCCATTCTTCATGCTTTCTCCATAGGGTGCAAAATTATTTCTGTAATTAAACCCTTTTTGCTCACATTTCCTGATGAGAATATCTTGTTGTTGTTTTGTTTTTGTTTTTTTTTTTTAATACAAGGGGAAAAGCCATGTGCAAAAGGGTTTGCAAAACCAGATCTGTAGTGTTTGACCTTTAAGCCTCTGTTTGAATTAGTTATCTTGTTTAAAAGGTGCACGAGGATGAGGATGAGGAACATGAGAAAGAGCTGCAGCTTAAGTTTCCAGTTAGGCACTGCTGAAAGAAATGGCTGCAGGAGAAAGAAAGATATGGGTACCAGTGCTAATATTAGCATAGCTATTAGCTCTGAGAACACACAGCCCAGTGTTCAACACACTTTAGCAGCAGCAAGTGTGTAACCAGGGTCCGTGTGGGGATCATGCTGAAACGTGTGTTACGGCATCAGTGCTGCGCTGGTTCCCATGGTAGCTAGATCGAAGAAATCCAGCTTCTCTGATACATATCAAGCTGTGAGGGGCAGTGTAGACAAAACTGGAGTCAATTAAGAAAAGCACCTGTGTGAGCTTTTGTAGGACTTGAACCTGAAGTCCACAACATATTGCTTGCCAGCACAGACTGGGCCATGTAAAATAGAGAGATGAGGAAATGGGGCAGAGTTTTAGCCACCTACACCATTAAGGGGTGAAACCCCATTCCTCTATGATAGATGGCAGGGCTGAACCACAGCTGGATGCAGAGATGAATCCTGAAGTTCCCACTTTGAGTTATGTCTCTCTGACAAAACTCTTGAACAAGGAGGTAGAGCAGAAATCACTGGTGCTCTTTATCAAATGCAGGATTTCCCTCCTCTTTCTCCTCACTACATGAATTCCTGCAGCTTAAATCTGTATGCATTGACTGTCTTCACTGCTAGTATCATGAGATTATGTCCAGGTTGAGGATGGAGAAAAGTTATCACATATTGAACACAGAATTACTAAGATTGGAAAAGACCAACTGTTGACTCAGCACTGTCAAGTTCACCAGTAAACTATGTCCACCAGTAAAACCACGTCCACATGTTTTTGAACACTTCTGAGGATGGTGATTCCCTCACTTCCCTGGGCTGCCTGTTCCCAGGCTCTGATCACTTTTCAGTGAAGAAATTTTTTCTAATATCTAGTCTAAACTTCCCCTGGCACAACTTGAGGACCTTTCCTTTTGTCCTGAAGACTCTTTCCTTTTTTAAGGGTATTTCCTTTTATTAACAGATTTTTAGCTGGCTGCTAAAGGCTGGGGAGAATCATTTGATACTGACCGTGCTTTTGGAGTATCTCAGTGTATCTTACGTCTTGAGAAGAACAGAACTGAGTATCTACCCACATTACTGGGTCTTGTATCCTTCCTTTCCTTCCTTGCAACGCACCAATGTCTGTTGTCATACCTGAAAATGAGCCGAGGCATACGATGGAGCTGAGAGTCTGCTCCAACTGCTTACTCAGGAAAAGTTCCCATCAAGTGAATTGGCCATTTGCCTGAGTGAATGTTGCAGGATTCGGCCCATATGCTTCTCAGCTCTTATATTTGCATAGTGCAGAATATGCTTACAGTACAGTGCCAATGAAACAAAACTATATACAGTTAAGCACAGAAAAACCAAGAGCACAGTTAATACCATTTACAAACAGCAGCTGAGCTCTGCAGCTGACATCCAGGCTTATAAACCATGCTCTGACGTGGGTACTATGCACAAGACAATTATTTATAGGCAATCAGGTGGAAGGTCCTGTAAGCATATAGGTCTCTATTCTCCTTTCCCTAAGTCTACCATGTTATTTTTCCCTGTGCACTGCTTGTATTTTAACACTATGTCCCTTTTTTTTTTCTTTTTCTTTCTTTTTTTTTTTCTTTTTTTAAACTAAGGAAAACACTTCAGGAGGCCATTTCCATGGAAGACAATTGCTCCTGAAGTAAGTCTTTTGGAATTATGTAAACATACTGTATGTACCATATGAAGTGAACTTCAAATGAGATGGTTTATTCAGTCTGCTGAAGTAGAAAGAGGTCTCTCTTATCACCAGAAATTCCAGTGATGTCTTAGGAAGAAGAAAGATCCTCATCAAGAAGTTGTTGATCATGTCAAGCATGGTAAAAATTCTTCAGAGGATCAAATTACTCCTGTTCAAAGACATATTTTCCCCTCTAAAAATCTAAAGCATGGGGTTTTTTAAATTCAGGGATAGGATAGAATATTTCTCAATTCACAGCACATGATAAAACAGCCATGAAAAACTGTAATACAATACATCTTCAATACAATTGACCATAAGTATATTAGAAGATATTCCAAAAAATAATTACCCTATTACCACACTGTGACTTTGCATCTAATTTTGTTCACCTCGCTGTACAAAACAGACAGAATAGATGGCTTTTATATTTTTAATAATAATGGAATGATCAGGATTTGATATAGAAACCTGGCTACCAAGGTGATAGGTACATATAAAAATCTATTTAGAATAGCTGTGTGAATAGGAATTGCCATTAAATTACAATGAAATACTGAAGCATATCAAACAATATTAAATAAAAGTTAGAAGGCCAATCTGCAACCATCTTCAAGCCATAACCTCATCACGAGGAAGACTTTTTTCCTGATAAAACTTCTGGTTTGGACGCATATGTGATATTTCTTAATTCTCCAATAAGGCCACATATCTAGACTAACTTTGTGATTACTCTAGATTTATGCTTGTGCAATAGAAAAATTCTTAATAATAGTCCAATTCACATGCTAGATGCTCTTGGGAAATGAAAAGCCAGTTATTTCAATCACAGAGCATCTCGGTCTTACTAAAAAAATAGATCTGGAGACATCTTTGCCCTTCAGAGAATAACGTCTGAGCCAGAAGAATAAAACCTCCACTTCCCCAGTACCTTCACTTCTGGCATCTCCTTTTCATGTGTTGAACCAACCATTGACTTCTGAGATGGCAAAGTACCCACATCATTGTATGATAACAGAGAAAAAAGGTGATCTTGTGGTACTGACACAGCACATCTGAGTACAGTGGCTGGTTCTGATACAGATTTTCAATCCTTGTTAACTATTTAGGCCTCAACCCTGAGCCTGTCTCACTGAATCCTCACTAGAACAGTAAGTAGCACTGATATTTCCTGCCTCCTGCTGGGCTGCCTCCATCAGCTTGACACATCACCATTCACAAGCAAGGAGGGATCGAGCTTTGCTCCCACTTTCTACTCTGTCCTCCAGATAAATTGTGTTAGTTTACTGGCAAAATTTAGTTTTTATTATTGTTTGCTCTTCAAAGTCAATATGGATATGGAAGAATAGGCTGAAATATATGCCTTTTGCATCCTTAATAACAGCGTGGCCTCTCCATAGCTACGTGACAATTCCTTAACACTTTATTTAACAGTAGCAATTTATCACGTCCGCTGTATCACAGTGAAGTAGTTCAGTATCCCCAATTTACAAGAAGTGCTGTTCTCTGTGTCTATTTGTACTGCTTATTTCAAGACAGACCAACAGACTGAGTGCTACCTTTCAGCTTTTAGCTTTCAGCTTAGAAAACCCAGATTCAGTTCCCTGGCATAGCAAAAAGCCAGTCTAGGCTTCAGATTCCTCTGTATATTGTACAGATAAAAATACTTCCTTGCTTTATCAGATGTTGTGAGGATAAGTACATTAAAGACTGCAAGAACCACCAGCACTCCAATAGCCATAATTATCTCAAATAGATACACGTAGTGCAGGTACAGTGATATTTAACACATACCCTACGTGCACAAACCATGAATCAGGGCTGATACAAACACGAGCTCAGCTAAGGAGTTAAAACTGCTGCTTACCTGTATGTTCTTCCCTGGCTTACGCTCCATGGAAGTTTGCGTGTCAGAAACCAACCTCAGCTTTTGGTCGCTATGGAGCGCGGCTGCTCAAGTCTGTGGATTTATTTCAGTCGCGCACTCCTGAGGGCAGGGGCCCATTGTCTGGGCTGAGACACTCAATCTGGAAGGGAAAGAATAAAAGGGCTTCAGTGTGTAAAGTCATTCATTACAATCTGGAATGAACAAGGAAATCAGTGGGGTTGATGGAGGTTAAGCAAGGGCAGAAATTGGTCTTTTATCATTGAAATGCCATAGGAAAAAAAAATTACACAAAGTAAGGGATCTAATCCTGCACATCTCTGCTTGCATCTCTTGCCTTTATTCATTGCAAGGGGTCACAAAGAAACAGTCATGTACATTTGCAGAACCAGATGTTAAATGCATTTATAGCAGAATTTCATAAGCAAGGAACTTCTTTTTCCTTGGACAGACCTCCAATGAAATTTTGATACGACCTTTTATATACTTTCAGATAAAATAAGATTATTTGGATTGCTATCCTACATAAGTAAATTTTCTACTGTAACTTCAAACTCAGAGGTATGAGAACATGCTTCAGAAGTCAGCAAATATTTTTGAAGATTGGATCTGGTGTTCTTTTAAGAGGAACTTTTGTAGTGAAAGAAAAGTAAAAGGATTGATTGCAAAGCTTCCAGCTCTGAAGGTGCATCATATTACTGGAAAGTGTGGAGTGAAAGTTGTTCTGAAAAGCTCCAGCAGCATCTGTGTTTCTTTTATTGTACTAGTTAGCCTTGGCTATGATAACTTTATGCACAGCATCAAAATCATGAGGTGTTTTTTTCATAACTATCCTACAAATTTAAATAAAACTGTGAGCAACAAAATTGCCTTCTAAAATGCAGTAACTGACATTACTTTCTGAAACTTTTTACTCTCTCCATTTCAGGACTGCCTGTGTTGCAGTGAGCATCCACAACTCAATATCCAGGCTTCAGATGAATACAGGAGTGAGGACAACTCAAAGCATGCTTGCTCAGCAACAGTTCTTCAAGTAGGAAGCTGGGTTCAACCAAGGGTTCCCACCCACTTTCCCGGCAGGAATTCCATAATCTCTGGAAACAGATTTTGTTCACATATCAACTCTGCACATGATAATCCTCCCAATTAAGGCATTTCACCTTTCACTTCCTTTAATTTCCACACCTCACATAGCAGCTCACTGTGGGGCCGAGGATGCTACAAAGAAAGGATGCTATAAAAATGACCAAAAATGGCTAAATAAAACAGGTGGTTGATCCTATAGACTGTTACTCAATCATGAGTCTAACAGGGACCAGTCCAAAACATGTGCTAGTACACCACTAAGAAACCCCAGAGAAGGGTTGCATAGGTAAAATACCCTGCCCATGGAAGTGGGGTTGGAAGTAGATGATCTTTAAGGTCTCTTCCAGTCCAAGCCATTCTGTGTGTCTGTGAATTTTTGCTGTAGTATTTTCATATTTAGTTACTACAAATTTAGAAAATTATATTAAGTGGTGGGTTTTAGGACCCAGTAAACAGTACATTTAAAACTGATTTTTCTTCTTATTTGAAATCCCCAGATGTAGACTATGTAGCATGTTAGACCTGATCATGCCTGATCCAGCCATTTTCAGAGTGCAGCTGGCTCAGAGGATGGATTAAAATAATTTTCAGGGTAAGGGACTACAATCTTATTATGCTACTTCATTTACCCTATGGTAAATGGGGGAAAGAAAACATCAGAAAAATCTTTCATAAGCATGTTGGGTGATATTAGGAAAGGCTTCATGAGTGCCTTTAAATGGCAATACACAAAGGACTAATGGAGCAAGTGACAAATCTGCCTTCCTTTCCCTTTCCATTTTGAATGTGTAGCTATGCCAATCTGCTGTGAGTTGAGACAGAGCAGTACTTAAACTCACACCTGCAAAGCAAAATGAGGTACTTCTCTTACTCACCCTCTGCATCTCTCTGCAGGAGTGTCTGGCACATGACATCTGTTAATGAGGGTTATCATCCCCCCTGTCCATCCTATAACCCTGTACTGGTAGTGCTTAGACCCAATAGCCTCTTTTCCTGAAGAAATAAGGCTTTTATAGGAGTGCTGTCTGTCCATCTGGCTCTCCATCTGTCAATCCTGTGCCCAGCAATGTATCCCAAACCTGGTGGATAATTTCACCCGATTCTCTAGAGAGGTAAAAGCTTAAAAGATATAAATATCCTACATATATTATGAAAAACAGTGGCGTGTGAGACTACGACAAAGCACAGCTCATGTGAGTGAAAGGCCATGGTATGGGCTCATTAGCTAATTGCTTGGCTTGGGCTGCCAGCTGGCCAGTCAGTACATGCAAACCAGCCAGCTCAGCTACCTGTGAGTGACTTCTTGGATCTTCACACAATGCACCTGGCAAGCCAGCAGAAGAGAGGAGACCTTTGTAGAGAGAGTAGGTGTGCACAGGGATGGACAAAAATGGAAAAGAAGACATGCCAAAGCTGTGGTCAAAGAGTAAACAGTGTTATTGAAGGGAAGAAGAAAAAAGTTGGAGGTGTGATTTTGTGGGGAGGAATATGTGATTTAAGATATTAAGAGAGTGTTCATCACAACCACCACAGTTTGTTCATCCTGTCTTGAAAGACAGGGCTTGACTTAATATCTTGAGTGAGGACTTCCCTTTCATCTTCAGAACTTAAAAATAACCCCTCTGTTAAAAGAAGGGTCCCTATAACCCTATACCTTGTTTCAGGTGCTTGCAATTAAGGAAAGAGCAAAAAAAAGGGACACCAGAAGAAAAGAGCTGATAGAATGAGCCTTATTATTACCTCTCCACAGCTAATAAACAGAGGCACCAGAGGACAAACTGGATTGCATTTCAAAAGTCCAATTTTAAATGCTCTCAGTAAAGGCATACAGTAAATTTGCACAATGTCAAAGCCAGAGCATCCAGTCTCCAAATCTCTGGTGCTGGAATTTCCCTGGTGTACATGGCAGCAGAGTTGCTCTGCTCACCTCTGTGTTCAGCTGACAGACACTGTGTTCAGGTGTGAATTACTACCCTTGCTCTGTCAGTGGAGAATGAAACCCTACTTCTGGCTTGGTTCTGCCATCAGTTAAACAAATTCCACCGCCACTCCTCTTTCAAGTACATTTTGCCATTATTTAGTACCATTTCACTGCCAGAACACTTAGTTTTCCCCATTCCCCTGCTCCCTAACCACCTACATTCCTTTCTGTGTTTGATGTATGTTCAACCACAGTCCAAGAGATAAAGAACAAATATTCAGAACAGTCAGCCCCCTAAAAAATCAGCTGAATTCAGGATTCTTAGTGTCAGATGATAAGGTGCCTGAGCCAACCTGCTGATAAAGTATGTGGTAAGCAAACCCTGTGATCTACACAGGTAGATTAAGCTTCTGCAGTGCTAATTACTATTACAACCTTAAGCTAATATTTGAGCTTTTCTTTTGAGCAAGGATGTGTAACAATTAGATTACAGGATTTGGAGCATTACAAAGAGAGATAAAAGCAGCAGTTTCGTCATGGTATGTGGTATTTTGTTTACACAGAGATAATAGTAGTGATGATAATAATAATTTAATACCAACTATTTAATTTAGGTCCAAATTCTTATTTCAGGTGCATCAGACGTGACACACAATTATCCTGAATTCATTTGGAGTGAGACATGCAGATCTCTAGTCAGAGACCATTTTGAAGTGAATTTCTCTGAAGAGCCCAGCATGGTGTATGATGAGTTCTAGCTACTCATGGCAGTAAAAGTGAGCCCAAAAAGGGCTT
>VWYI01026901.1:0-12438 GCA_013399455.1 Anthoscopus minutus
ATATATATATATATATATATACACACATGAATGTGTAGGCGTGTGCATGTGTGTGATTTGCCTACTAGTCAAATAATCATACTGAAAAGTCAAAACTTTTTCAGATTCAACTGATTTAAACATATAAATACATTCAAATTTGGTTTCCACCCCACACACCAAATGCTGGTGGAGGCATAGGTGAGGGAAAAAGCTGGAAGAGAATATCTGAGTAAAATTAGATTTTTTTTAAATTATCCATTTGAAGAAGGAATGAACATGTATCTGGGTTCACTAGGATCTCACCACTAATAACAAGTATTCTATCTGCCCCTGTAGAGACCTCTGGACAGATCTTTGTCATAAAAACCTAGTGTGAACAGTGCTTCAATCTGTGAGATATTGGTACAGGAGTAAATCTTAAAAAAATTCAGCTCTTAGCCACCCACAACTACTTTTTTATATATAAAAAATTTATTCTGAAGATTTTTCCAAGGAATTAAACTTACTGTTGTAAATGATCTAAAGAGAGGAAATGAGAAGACTATACAGTTAGTCTGTAACTGTCAACCTTCAGAATTTGTCCTCACGTTTTGAAACCACAGAGCCGTTTTTTATGCTAAAATATGTTGAAAATAACCACATTATTTATGTACAGAAAAAAAAATGTTAAGAGGGAGCAGTTAATTTTTTAAAAGACATTCTTGATAACAATTTAGCCACATGCTTATGTTACTTCCTATTCATAACTGTTATTGTTTTCATTTATATTACCATACATAAAAAGCAGCTACAGGGTTTTTTCAAAAGCATAGATGAATGAAATAAAATGTACTTTTCCTTTCTTTTAAGTTTAAGAAGGATTTTCTTTGCAACACTTGTCTCAAACCCTTTCCCACAATGATTACCCAGATAAAATTGAATGAAGAGACAATTAAAATTATTTCCTCTCTGTCTGTTTACTAACAGTCTCTACTACTATTTCTTTCTGTTAGGGTGAATGCATAAAGCTCAAGTTTCCCCATGAAAACAAAAAGAGGCCTGTCCTATCCATTTAACAAGCTTTTAATACAGGCTAGTTTTGATGGTTCACTTTTTGTTAGATGTTCTGCAATTTAGGATGTTAGCAGACTAATTGGACCCGTCTGAAGCATAAATGGAAAAAGAATTCATCTAAGTCACATGGTTTGAACAAAGTTCTTCTCATAAATATTTATTGTCTTGTCCAATCTACCATTTCTTAAGAATAGGGCTGTCATCATAGACAGGAAAGAGGACATTAGTCTTCTGAAAAGAAAAATTTGCTGTCCATTTGGCTGCTGAGGTGCTTGCTTTGATTTTTATTCATCAGCTCTTCAGGGTTTTTTTCCTTCGAACACAATGATCAATGCCATATTCTGAAATCTCTTTCTCTAAATTGTCCAAAATGAACTGAACTTCAATTCTGTGAAGTTTTTACTCTATGATACAACCCAATTAAGTATAAGCAATTATATCATGCAATGTGTCCAGACAAGCTATGAAATTTATACATGTCTGCTGTTAATAATGTAAGGTTCATGTCCACTGCACTTAGGTTAGGCAGTCATAGTTAAAATTGTGTCAAAGCTATGCCCTGCAGTGCTTAAAAAAAAAAAGGGTGGAGCACCAGAATCTCTTTCATTATATAATTATCACAAGATTACTATCTGAAAAGATATTACAGTTCAGATTTAAGATAAAATTCCAGGATTGCTCATGGGTACACTCAGAGATATATTAGTTAACTCATATAAAGAAAACACTACAAAAAAGTCTGGCTTAATATTTCACCAAAGCTACTGAACAGTACAACTTTTGTTAATACAGATAATTCTTCTGAAATCTAAAATTAAGTTATGGCTCAAGAATTTTCAAGAGGCTACCATAGGAAACATTTAGCCAGTATTTGTTAAGATTGATGCAGTGTTCCACTAATACCATAAACCAATTAATATGTAAAATAATCAGATTCAAACTCAGCAGAACAGTGTCATTAGAAAAAGTTTGAAAAATGAGTAAAATGTTGATAGAGGTTATGGTAATAACTAAAAATACTATTAGGTGTTAATTAATGTTGAATTACAAAGCAAAATCTAGATGTGCATAAACATGTTTGAGTCCCTGACAGTGTATCATATATAAGTAGTGATTAAAGTGATTAAGTACACATTAAAACTGCCATTTCAAAGGATGCAAATATCAACTTTTACAAATCCTGAGCAACGCACAGTTGGTAAAGTATGGAACTAGAAAATAACTTGAATAATTTGGAAGAAAATGTGAAAGTAGTATACAAACAGATGCAGGAAGCACTACCTTTCAATATGGATTTTGGAGAGATACTATATTCCAGTAGATCACAATTTATACCAGATAGGTCTCAGAGGCCAAAGACCTCTTTAAACCAGATACTAATTAACTGGAAGAAAAGGACAAGTCATGACTGAAAACGAAGAAGTATTTGAAAGTAAATATATGAGTATTGAAGTACTGACCATTTTACAAATAATGGTTGACCAGATCTGGAAAAGGTCCTTGCAGATGGAAAGGACTTGAAAAAGGAAGTAATCCCTTTTGATGACAGGAATTTGTATTTTAATAGATTTTAATAAATTATGTAGAAATATGCCATAGTTTAGGCATATTCATACTCCCCAGTTTAGTGCTTCTGCTGAGACTCTCCAAACCACACTGCTGCTCACTCACTCCCTCTCACCTTCCCTCTGTGTGATAGGCTGGAGAGGATATTTGGAGGGGTGAACTGTAATGACTAAGGACTGAGATAAGAACAATTTACTGGGAAAAGCAATGAGGTAAGAAAACTAACAGTAAGAGCAACAATACTAAAGACAGATGGCCCGAGAAAAGAAACTCAGTTGGTCACTGTGGAAACCACACCAACAGACAGTACTGAACCGCTCTCCCTGTGACACTTCCCCCAAGCTCCCTCTGCCTCCAAACCAATAATGTACAAATACACCCTCCAAATACAAATACAGCTCCAAACCAGCATTACTCCACTGCTCCATCCTACATGCTTGCCCAACCAGTAGGAAGCACTTCCTGAAAGAGACTCCCTTTCCCTGATCCCGCCTGGCTACCACAAAAATTAACCCTGTCCTAAGCAGAATCAGGACAAATGCCATTACCAATTTCCATAAAGCCGCCTAAGTGAAAGAATCAAGACATATAGCCTAAGTCAAGATTCTTTGCCTAACATTTGATCAGCAAGATTTAAAATTTTGATTTTAGGAGAAATCACACAGAAATTTTTCAGGCATTACACAGAGCTTTTTAGTTCAGTACATATTATCAGAGATGGTATACTGGAAAGAATCCAATGAAGGAATGCAAAGATAATGCATTGATCACACAAGGAAGTTTAAAGGGAGGCAGTTTGACTTGTGGAAGTAAAGGTTACAGAGGAATCTTATCCGTATGTTTAGATATCTGATTCAAGTAGGTAAGACTCAGACACTTCTCACTGTACCTTGTGGCAGGAAAAGAGGCAATGGGCGAAGCAACCAAGCCTAAGAAAGACCACTCTACTAGGAGGTAAAACCCAAGCATGGCTTTCCCAAAGAATTCGTGGAGTCACTTACCTTGAAAAACACTCAAAAAGCAATTGAACACAGCCCTTAGAAACATGTTGCTACAACTGCAGCTGTAACATTAGAGAGGGAAACTAGACTAGATGATCTTACTCATGGACAGCCAGTTGAACACAAGCCAGCATGTGCCCAGGTGTCCAAAAAGACCAACAGCATCCTGGCCTCTATCAGGAATAGTGTGGCCAGCAGGATAAGGGAGATGATTCTTCCCCTGTACCTCCTCAGCACTGGTGAGGCCACCTTGAGTGCTGTGTCCCCTTCTAGGTCCCTCAGTTTATGAAGGACATTGAGATGCTGGAGCATGTCCAAAGAAGGGCAACAAAGCTGGTGAAGGGTCTGGAGAACAAATCCTGTGAGGAGCATCTGAAGAAGCTGGTGGTGGCTAGTCTGAGAAATGTAGGATTGGTGTGACCTTTCCATGCTCTATAGTTGCCTGAAAAAAGTGTGTAGCCAGGTGGGGGCTGGCCTTTCCCAGTGACAGTGGACATAATCTAAAGCTGTGCCAGGGAAGGTTTAGGCTGGTCTTTGTTTTGCATGTCCTGGTTTTTGGTAGCAGGGGGACTGCAGAGGTGGCTTCAGTGAGAAGCTCCTGGAAGCTTCCACCATGTTCCAGCCAATCTCTCAAGTCTCTGAAGATGGACATGCTTCTGGCCAAGCCTGGGCCAATGAGAGATGGTGGCAATGCCTCTGTGACAATATATTTGAGAAGAAAATCAGACCAAAGGGAGGCACAGGCTTTTTTGTTCTCATCAGAGAAGAGGAGGAGGTAAGAACATGTGAGGGAAAGCACATGGAGACACCAAGTTCAGTGCAGAAGGAGGGGAAGGAGGTGCTCCAGGTGCTGGAACTGAAATTCCTCTGCAGGCTGTGGTGAGACCGTGGTGAAGCAGCTGTGCCCCTGCAGCTCTTGGGGATGCAGAGATCCATGTATAGCCCATGGGGATCCATGGGGGATGCAGAGATCCACCCACAGCCCATGGGCATCCACGGGGATGAAGAGATCCATGCACAGCCCCTGAGGACCCACGGGGATGCAGTGATCCACCTGCATGCCTGAGCGAGTGGATGCCTGGAGGAGGCTGTGATCCAGTGGGAAACCCAGAGGAGAGAGCCCTGCTTCCAGGCTGGAGCAGCCTGTCCTTGGAAGACTACTGCCCATGGAAGAGAGACCCACACCACAGCAGTGTTGGGAGGGCTGTGTGCCCGTGGGAGGGACTCACATCTCAGCAGTTTTGGCAGGGCTGCTGCTTGTGAGAGTGGAGCCATGCCAGAGAAGCTCATGGAGAACTGCCTGCTGTGGGAGGCACCCCATGGCCTCACAGGAGAAGGAGTCCTCTCCCAGGGCAGCAGAAGGAAACCTTGGGTGATGAACTGATCAAAATCCCCATGCTCTGCTTCCTTGTGTTGTGGGTAGGAAGGAGGGAGGGGTTGGGGGAAGAAAAGGTAGTTTTAAAGGCTTATTATTACTTTTCATTATCCTCCTCTGACTTTGTTAGTAATAAATTCACTTTCTAAGTTGAGCCCGTTCTTCCCTCGGAGTGTTTCCTCCCAGTCTTGGTCTCAACAATGAATGCTTCATTCAATTTTTCTCTCTCCTGAGCCCAGCTGTAGCAGGGAAGGGTGAGCGAGCGACTTTTGTGGGTGCCTGGCATTGGGCCAGTGCCAAATCACAGAAGGGGTGATTGAGCATTGGAATGGGCTGCTCCCAGAGGTGGTGGAGGCAGGATCCCTGGAGGTGTTTAAAAAAAGAGTGGACATGGCAACCTGTGCCATGGTCTAGTTGACTAGGTGGAGTTGAGTTGTAGGTTGGACTTGATGATCTCAAAGGTCTTTGACAACCTTGTTGATTCTGTGATTCTGTAATCAGTAGAGGTTCCTACCAACACCATCCATTCTCTGATTCTGTATTGTTCTCAATAGAACATGTGTGTTCTAAGCTGCAAGTATGTACAGAACATTCTCTCTGAAGACGTTAACAAGGGCTAGATAGATGCCCATTACTTTGTTCATATATAAAGAATAATGGATGATGAGTATATTATAAGCCTCTTAAATACATTGCAAAATATCTTTTAATCAAAGTACCTGTGAATACTGCATTGCAATACCGCACTTTATATAAAATATTAAACTATATTGAATTAAAACATAACAACACCAGCTATTACTACTACTTAGCAAGCGTGAGACATGCAAATAAGAATATTTTGTTTGTAGGCAGTAATTTTTAAACTTTCAATCACTCGTGTGCTGAAGGATATATATTTTTCAGAAAGGCCATGAATCATCATATTGGTCATATATATCCTATTCTGTCTCACACATTAAAATGCTAAATTCAATGACCTGGAAAAGTTGTTAACTGTCTACCAGTGCTAGTAATTTCTCCTTACAATATGTTTTTACTTTCCTAATAATCACAGCTATATTCAGTTATACATACAGTATATTAACATAGCTTGATGTCATCCCTTATGCATTGCCAGTGATTTGAAAGCCTCTATCAGATGATGTGCACAGCTCCTAAGGATACCATATCCTTCATCCTTAAGGGTAAAACATGTGCTCAACTGCATAACTACCTTGGGCCTTAAGTCTTCACAATGGTTCCAGTGCAGGTCTGTGCAGAGACCACCATGGATGTATGAGCTGGAATATCTATACAGCATACTGCTTGTCTGATGATAACTCCATTTATGAGAAACTGAAATAATTAACACTGTATCTGTACACAGCTGTTTAGCTTCTATCTCTGAGCCCTGTTAATTAGGCTTAAATAGCTGTAAGCTTGGGTGTCCCTAACCAGCCTGCAGACAACAAAATTCTATGATCCACCATCCCTACCTGGAACACAAGAGGTGAAGAAGACTTTGCTGAGAAGGTCTGCCAGTCAGCAGAAATGGCTTTTACAGTTGACTGGGCAGCAAACAGTTTTCACTGAGGAATATAACCATGTTTAAGAGCAAAAGGGGAAAAAGATCAAAATCCAGCTTAATGACAAAATTCCTTCTTGGAGTACACTAGCTAGTTCTTTCCTAGGCTGTAGTTTTTGAGAGGGAAAACAGTCTAGGAATCATTACGAGAAGCAGTTTGAACAAGACCATGCCCTTTGAGTTCTATAAGGTCACTCAACAGAATCCCAACTTGTACATAAACAATATTTGACCAAGCTATTTAAAGTATTTTTATTTTACATTATACTCTTAGCTAGGAATTATATAATTTGTTAATAACTAATGGTTTGTCTACAACTACGTTTACACTTCTATTTTGAAGTTACATGCGCCAGGACATCTGAAAGGATTACTGGCCAAGGCAGAAAAGGGAGAAAGTCAGGGTAGGACAAAATAAATAGAACAAAGAGGAAAAAAATCATCCTCATACTGCTGAAAAGAAAAACTGACTAAGGGTAGAGCTGAATTTCTGAATTGTGAAGTGCTTGTCAGATCTTTGAGATCCCGGTGTGGAAATAGGGAAGAGGTGGAAACATGGATGACTGTATTTTATTCCCAATTGTAATGGAGCAACATAGAGACAAACGGTAGAGAATTGTCTAAAAATTTAGTTCTATATTCCCACATCTACTTTTTTTTTATAGTTTGTTGTATGAAAGAATGATCTGGCCTCTAAAAAGATAGAATCACAGAATCATGGAGTAGTTTGTGACCATCACCTCTCTGCCACAGACAGGAATGTCATTCACTAGACCAGGTTGCTCAGGGGCCCATCCAGCTTGGCCTTGAACACTTCCAGGAATGGGGCATCAACAACATATCTGGACTATCTGTTCCAATGCCTCTTCACCCTCACAGTAAAGAATATCTGATCTCTGATTTACATATACCCATCTTAATTTAAGGCCATTTGCTCCTGTCCTATCTCTCTCCAGCCTTCTTGCAAACCACTTACAGGATTGTCATAAATCCCCATCCCAATTCCTCTCCATTGACTGCGAATTTCACTCTATTGCATGTAGATACACATTAACCTTATTGTAGCAGTTTTTTTTTATTTTAGAGAAAGATTTATCTAAATCTTTTTTTTTCTTGTAAAGACTTTCTCTGTTGAACATTCAACATCAACACAAGACTCATTCATTATATTTTGCAATTTTCAGACATGTCTTTATTGGCTTTGCCTTTTTCCTCCAAAATATATTTGTTCAACACTTTGCCTTTGTAAATAAGTTGAAATCTATCAAAAAGTAACAATTCATAGGCTTAATTAATTAAAAGAAAAAGAAACAAAATCTAGAGAGAAATAGCCTCCAGTTTGGGACAGAAATGTAAGTAATTTGCTTTATTGGTGCTTTTTCTTTTTCGTATTTAGCTTGAAGAAGATTTTCTCTCACAATGGGAGGCTAGTAAAAGAAAAGAATCTTCAACACTTCAAATACATATATGAGAAGGTAGCTAATAAATACGGATCCTAACATTCCTTTGAATCATTTTCTGTTGTTGAAACTGCAATTGAAACTGCTTTTTATTAAGTTGCCTGTAAATAAAAACGTTCATCTTTTTTCCAAAGAGCTGTTTGTGTTAGCAATATGAGACTGTTTTGTATACAGAGTTGGAAAATGTTATATATTAAATTATTTAAAATAAGGTAGGCTTTTCGATGTATATTTTGTGGGTTAATCATTTATTTATATGCATACACATTTAATTCATCTTGACAAAAAGCCATTCAATTCCTGTTTAACCAGGATGCAGGGAAGTAACTCAGGGATAAATAAAGAAGCATGGATTAGGCCATGCCCATAAATTAAGTCAGCCTAAAAAAATCTGAAGATACAACTGCGGTGAAGAGTAATTAAGTTTTCTGACCTCCCAAACGTACTGTGGACATGAAAAGGTGAGCTATGATGAACAGAGTACATTTCTGCCCAGGGCACCTGCCAGGGCTCCAAACTGTTAGTTACTGTCTTAGTTATCTGCCCCCAAAACAGATTTATCTGCAGATAATTAGATGCTGACTGCATATAAGTCTCATTTCTTAGGTCATCCATTATTAGCAGAATATAGTCGTAACTCTTCTGATAATACAAATAAGAAAGTTGATAAATAATATTCGGATAATTTTGGGGTATTCCACTTTAAAGGCATAATTTTCTATTTAATCCAGTATGCATATTTACAGTTATATATTAAGGACTCAGAGGATTTTAGTTCCTGCCAGAAGAAGTGAATGCCAAACATCTGCCAACAATCAAATCTCCTAGAAAACCTTTTAAATAGCCCAGGAGTAGAAGAAGGTAAGATAACACCGCAAATGCAATTCTAGTTTCAGAGGCAGGAAAGGGAATAGAAAGGCAGCAGCCAATTTTGGTTTCATTAACATTTTTCAGTTTATATATAATGTAAAAGTAATAATTCTGCTTTCATATATACTTGGTGGAAGGTTTAACAAAATACTTTAAACCAGAATAGCCATCATTCATTAATTACTGAATGCCAACAGAAATAATACCGTCATAGAATGGCTTTACTAAACAAAGACATAAATTATGTGAATCTTCTACAGCTTTTGATGACCTTTTTACATTACTTTTCTTTGCATGTGAATAAAGAGTGGCAAAAAATACCAAATGGTGTTTATAATGTCTTTGGCTGAGAGATTTTTATTTTACAAACGGCACATTGATTCAAAGTATTTAAAGTAAGACTTGAGAAAAAATAGTTAAAATACATTTCTGGGAAAAAAACCCAAATATATTCAGAGTCTACTACTTCGAATTTTCTTTTCAAAGGTACTTCATTATAAGGAATGCAATAATCCATGCTTGTGGATAACATGTTACATCAAATCTCTATGGTTTTACTTGTGCCTGGTGTCTCAGAGAACAGAGAAATGAAAAAGTTTGTCAGCAAGGGACAAATTACAGACAGAGACAACTGCTAGGAAAACACAGTTCAACCTGCTATCATAGGTATCAGAATGTATTTTCCTTTGTTTACGCACATTCATTCTTTGTGAAAAACCATATTCAGCATGTCCAGAAGTCTCTGCTGGTGTTCCCAGCTAGCTGGAGGAACAATCTGTAGAAGGGCATGGTGAGTTGAACGTGTTTGTAACACACAGCTAAATGGCAGCAGCATCACAAATCACTGTACTCAAGAATGCACAGTAGCAGTCACCTTCAAGTGACTCCTGCTCCAAAGGACTAAGTTATCAACATGCAATACTTCCATGACAGCACAGAAGCAATGGGCCTACCACCATAATTAAAATTATGTCCTATTAAGAAAGTGGAATCTATTTGAGGGAAAGACACAATCTGAATTTCACCTTCATCTCTTTGATAACAGTGTAAAAGTTAGAATTAAAAAAAAAAAAAGGAATTTTCTGATTATTTGCTTAAATATGGAATTAAACATTTTACATAGTAGCACTAAAACACAGAAAATCAAAATGCTTTCTTTTTCCTGCTAACTTGAGGATTAGAGACTTCACATATTTGGTAGTACTGGAGGGAATGAAAAGCTATGTTATGTTAGTGTAGGTTAGTGTAGAGTTTCAAGTTCATCACGTAAATGTGAACTTTTCTGAAGCTTTATGAAAATTCATTTAAATCATAGAGACATCAATGAAAAACACTTTGTTCATTTTATTGATATATGAGCCACATATTTAATTCACTGAACTATCTTGCTTAAAATTTTATTTACAATTACAATACATGCGCATTCCAGAGATACTGAAATAAATAAGCCAGCATCATATATGGGCCTGTGCTGTAAAAGAACATCTGGAAAGCTAGAGTGTTGATCCCCTCATCAAATGAAATTCACTGTAGCACTGAAAAAAAAAATTTAACAGTGTTAAATCTGGAATCTGACGCCTTCTTCTGTTCTTCCAATCTTTGTCTCTTGTTTCAAACAACTATGAAATTAATCTCAACCACTCACTCCAACAGCAATGATTTGATAAATATGAAACAGTCAGATCTGAAAACTAGTTTGGCTGTTAACCACCCTCTAAAACTTCTAGTAGTTTCACAGAATATGGCCCATGCAGTGGAGATGCAAAAAGCACAACATGGGCCATGGTATATATGATTTATTTAATAAGATTATTTGTGTTAAAGAACAGTCATACAAATATCGTATAAAGGAACCTTTAATTTGTGGTCTGTTTTCTGTCAGCACTATAAAAATATATTTTAAGATGCAGAACCATATTCTGTATTATATCATATATGTGACTTATGTGAGGTATATCACTTCTACTTCATATGTATTAAGACTTGATAATATTGTTTTTCTTGTACTCTTCATTGATCAGCATAAGAGTTTATAGTTTAATTGTTTTAGGATTGAAGTCCACTTTTTCCAGGTATGAACACTGAAAGTCACTGCATACGAATTCCTCTAGTGTTGTCCCAGACTGCCTATTCCATCATTCAAGATATCCTTCTTTCTCAGGACTGGAACAGACAGGCCAGAGTAAACATTTTTGTAGGTGATGTTAGCATTTAAATAGCCAAAAGATCTTTTTCTGGGATAGAACCTTCCTTCTACTTTCTGCTGAATTTAATTCACCAAATTACATAGTGAGTCAAAGGTCAGTGTCAAGCCTTTCCAACAATAAAACTAAGAGATTAAAGAATCTGTACAATTATCAAAAACTGCCCTAGTCAGCAGCAAATCTAGGTCTAATAGTTTGGAAGAGACTGGTCCTAGAGATGATTAACCAGTTTTGTCCCTTGAAGACTGTTAGCCTATAAAGAGAGAATTGATGTTGTAGGCCCATGGTCTGGAACAGCACATAGGTCATCATTATCTTAATTCTGCATTTCTCAAGAAGAAAGAATCTAGATTCTTGGTCATTTCTTGCATTATTTTTGCACAGGACTGCTGAAAATTCACTCCTGAACCATCTCCTGAATCCACTTTTAGCTGGATTTTTGGGATCTTGGTGCACAAGGCAAATTTATATGAGACTCTCCCTATGCATTCCATTTACTTATCAAGTAAATTAGTATGAAGCACAGAGTTGACTTCTTGATACTTCACTGTCTTTTGATCTATCTTCTTGCAGCCATTGCATGATAAAGCAGGTGGTTAAAATAGTTCTTGGCTAAATGCCCCAAGTTTGTTCATAGAATTCTATTCTGACTGATTTATTTTACTTGAGAAGTCAAATTTTAGAAAGAGAAATTTTAGAAAGAAGTAGTCTTATAGTCCATACCATACCACTGTCCCTATGTCTGTAACACAGTTACTCTTTAGAAGAGTTAACTGAAATTTAGGTATTGTATCTGAAGGGAGAAAACAAGTTATATTTTGGGATTCCTGTCACCAGTTTGAACTCTCCCCTTGTTCAAACTTTGATTTTTGAGCGCTTCTCTTTTTTCCCTCTGGATTTCTTTTCAGCTTGTTTCTCTACAACATTTCTTACATTGCTTCTTTCTACTTTTACTGTAGTTTTATCCATATGGTATTTATGGCTTTCATTGTCACTTATCCTCCTGAAGACCTCTGGGTTTTTTTCCTAGCTCTTGCACCTGCTTGGTTTTTAGTTGTTAAAAATATATCACATAGAAAATTTTAATTTTCCTCTCATTCACAAATGAATTCACAATGTAAACCTGACAAGCCATCTTGTTTAAGAAAACATTGCAAAGAAAAGTCATTAAAAACCCACAACTTGACATAACTTGAACAAGGATTCCTTTGGTAGAAAAATACCACATACAGTTCCTTAAGGTCAAAAAATATTAAGGGATACAAAATACCGCAGTTTGTGCCATTGCCTTTTCTCAACCTGGAAATGAAACTCAAGATATTTTAGTAGAGGGTAATATAAAAGGGGATCTTTATTTGAA
>VWYI01026902.1:0-21051 GCA_013399455.1 Anthoscopus minutus
TTACTTCCTTCTTTTCTAATACTAACTAAAGTCAAACCAGCACAACCATATCCAGCAACACCTGAACCCAGAGGACTGTTTTTATTCCTTTTATCTCTACTTCCCTTTGAAAACAATTTTGAAAATTGTCATACTTCAGGAGCTTTAAATAATAGCTTATTATTAAAAAGTTGTATAATTTTCCTCTAAATTATTACTATAATAAATGTGGTGCACTTGGAGGACAGCATTATCAAAAGAGACAGAATGCAAAATAAAATATGGTGATTGAAGTAAGAATCAAAGCCTATGACGTCCAGTAAAACGAGATCAACATTTAATTAAATTGGATTTCTCATTCAGCAAGTGAATGAAAAATAGCATTCACATATTTTACAATGTTTTAAATCATGACGCATTCCCATATTTATATTGTTATCAAGCATGTCTAGACATGGTTGAAATGCAGTTCTATGTTTTAGCCTTTTAATTAGGGCTTTCTGCTCTGCTTTTGCTTACAGCTCTGGCAAGAGTAATTTGCTATCGTCAAAATCAAGCATATGCATAAAAGTTCAATTAGAAATTTACTGTCTTTGTGCGAATAGAGTTTTTGCATTTAATAATACTGGAACTAAATTTAATTTATTGTTTGTAATTTCTTTTAGAAGGATCCAATTAGTAGACTGCCAGAAAAGTTAAAAAACAGACAAGCCGAGAACTAATGGCTTATTTTCCATGGAGTCAGTAAAGACTGAGTTAGCCAAAAACGGCCCATATTTTTAGCATGACAAGCACCTAGGTATGCATCAAAAGTAAAAATAAACCTAAAAAATGCAAAAGAAATATTAAGTTTCTATCAAGTTCTTACCTCTCATGACTAGAAAAATATACTGTTAGTTCTATGGGCAACATTTTCATACTGGAAATTTACAGCTGACCACTGCTTTTTTTCCTCTTCTTTTTTTTTCTTTTGCACATGTAGATGATTTTTTTTTTTTGCCTCCCAAAACCCACAGCGAAGTCTCAGAATGATATAAACAAGTCTGTTTCACTGTCATGCTCCATCCTCATTCACTCAGCCTACAGATTCCAAGCTGAAACTTTGGACACACAAAAAAGAATCTCACCTTGCACATGCAGACTGTCAAACTAAATCAAGTGTCAAGCAACACTTCCCACAGACTGTAAACACCAAGAATATTTGAAGAGAAGGACTCCTGGAAAAGAAACAAGCTTTGATTCCTCCTGGAAAGGAACAAACTTTGATTCTTTGCCTTTGAAGCCTGATTCTCTTCAGATGAAATTACTGCAGAGGAACATTCTAAATCAAATCTAAAAAAAAAGAGAACTCAATGAATTCAAACATCTTGGGTAGGAAGAAACCAGATTTTAAGGTAACAAAGGGTTTTTCCTGTGACAAGAGGGAAACTGGAGATTTAAATGAGCTTGGGTTACCAACACTGTGCAGAGCAGTTGTGTGTATGTTGTGGGTGTCTTCGCTGCACAGTGGATGTGTACCCTTGCGAATGTACCTACCACAGTGTTCACTTCAGTCAATAACAGCAAGCAGATCATTCCAGGACAACTCGTGTAAAAGGAATACAAAAGAAGGACTCTTCAGTGGAATATTATTCTCCAAAGCCATCTCAGCATCTTGCTGGAACTTTTTTACATGGAGAAACTTTAAAGCAAATGTATCGGCCATTTTATACCAGATATTTAAAGATATTTTTACATTTTGACCAACCAAAACGAACACCCATATGGCTGCTAACAATTTAAAAATGGACTGAAAATCCACAATGGAAAAGTGAGGACCCAGTTTAAGCTTGTGAAAATAGTGTACACAGAAGTAGTCTTGACAGAAAGTGATGGGGACAAAAATGAAAAGGTTCTTTCCTCTGAAACAGAGAGTAGCTGACAGTAATGGAGTGATTTGGACCGTAATTATGGAGACTTCAATGGAAGTTCAGATGTCTCCACTACATAGAAAAATGTGTATTTTTATGTCAATATGCTAACACCTAATCTAGAATCATGCAGACACCATCTTTTCCTCTCTTTTGTCATCAATAAAATATAAAATATGCTTATAAGCATTAAAAACTTGGAAAATTTACCCTTATTTTAACTTTCATGCATGTGTGTGTGCATGCATGAACAGTATGTAATCGTTATTCCTATTTCCTTGTCTTTTCCTATATGGGAAATGTTGCACTTTTAATGATAACTAGTCTATAGTAGTTGTGTTGCATTTTAATAGGCAGGTATCCCCATTTATATGTTTCAAGCTAAAAAAAAAAAAAATTCATTTTTTACTCTAGGGCAGCTGTCTATAAACATACCAGCATGTTAGTGCCAAAAAGCTCAGATATTCATGCCAAGTTCCTTCTGAGTATGACACACTGTTCTAACAGCTCAAACCACACATTTTGTAATAGGAAGAACAATTAGTACGTAATTGGAGCAATAGAACCAATTAGTTAGGGGCAGGCTTTTAGATGCAGAAAATCATTCCTTTTCCTAACAGAGAGTCATGTGGTTCTTACATATGGTTTTACATCATCCAAATGTTTATGTTGCTTAATGACTTTTTAGACCATACATGGATCTCATCAAAATATGGAAAAGGTTCATAGAAAATTTTATTTTCCAGGTCTTTCCATCTGAGTATTGGGAAATTTTCAAGTCAAGAAAAAAAAGACATTCAGTGGAAAAAATGTTACAGGATGAAGCCTATCCAAAATTGGTGCTCAGGTAAGTAAAATTGTGATTAAATCTGCCCAGGTCTAACATGTTTGATGATTCTGGTATGTCCTAATAAAGCAAGCAACATTCAGGCAATTGCTGTAGGAAAACCTTTTTCAAAAGCTCTCTACTGTGTCTGCCCCTGTTTAGCTATTCATTAAAAAGAAACAAAGATGAACAATTAAGACTGAAGAATTTTAGATGATCATACTGTGTTTGATAATAACAGCTGCTTGGTTTAGTTATGGCAAAATCCAAGAAAAATTGCTGCTTATGCCAACCACCTAGATTGAATAGCAATCAGTGGTACAAATAACAACCCCTTGGGAAGGCTGATGTCCAAGAATGAGCAGAGGGCTGATCCAAGTCCACTGTGGATAAAGCACTGACTGCCAGCTAGGAGCCAGACTCATCAACTACCTGGAGCAAAGGTCCTCTTTCCCCAAGTCCATGGTGCTGGTTACTGCTACCACTGTGCAGAAGTAATTTGAAGGCTTATATTGGTTTTATATCTGTGAGTGTAGAACAGAAGTTATTAAACACATGGAAGACCTGTCCCACTTTTTCTATATTACTATAGATGTTTTACGTTACTGAGAAATGTAGTTCTATTCTTTTGACTATTTCAGCCCTAAATTCTCCCATGGCTAAATCAGACCTTCATGTCTCTCCTTTTTTGTACATCTTTGGAAAATTTGCATCTTTATTGAGGGGCATAAAGTATTAATAATCATAATATTGAGTTGTAATTAAATATTTCATGTCTGTGCTCTATTAAGATATTGCCCCAGAACTCTGTGTTCAAAACTCACAGTTCGCCCTCACCCTTAGGCCAAATTATAGTACTTATAATATGATAGAACACCTCACACTAAATAAATTTGCAAAGAGAGGATATGCATTGTATAATTTTAAGGTGAAATGGATTTAAAAGTGTGTAAAACACAGAGGTAAAAATAAGTTTTAATAATACATACGCTTTTCTTATTAGTTAGGGGTTAATTATTCTGTTGCTTCTGATAAGGCTACATAAAGGGTGAAATGAAAGAGTAAAAGGTGAAGATAAACTTCTTTATAAAGCTATTTATCTTTTCTAAATTTTAGAACTTGTATATACACAAAACAATTGCATGACACATGCTTTATTTGCTCATTTGTTTGGTTTTCTGTTTAACAAAAAACCCAAACCAAACCCCAAAAACATCCCTCAAAAACCAGAAAAAACCCAAACCTAATCAAAGTCCCCCAAACACCAAATGGACCAAAATAAACAAAAAACAAACAAACAAAAAAGCATTTTGATATATTCAATATGGCAAAGCCTATAGAGGATAAAGATTCTGTTCAATGCATGCCACTGAAGATGTAACGGCAACTTAGGAAACTTCTAAAGTATTTTTCTTCAGTATCACTTTCTTAGCAGAAAAATGAAGGTAGAATAAAATTAATTGTAGCGTAATCAAATCATTACTTTTTGCTTCTGGAAACCACACTGACTTTATTAATCTTTAACTGATCCACAGTTTATAGTCCTTCAGGATTCATTTAAGCAATTTATAATGTGTAAAATTTTCAACTTAAAACACATAAATATAAATTAATAGGTCAGAGCTGGTGAAACCTAAATATTCCCGAATACAGCAAAATTTATGTTTTATGTGTGGTTTTCACGAATATGTGGAATTAGGAGGCCAATTACATCCCTAACTTCTTTTGAATAAATTATGTCATAGTTTTAGACAATTGTGGTTTCAAGTACTTTTCAACAATGTGTTGCATTTTGCTTAGGGTTGCAATGCAAGTAAGTAAAGAATTTAATCCAGTTCCCAAATTTCTGAATCCCAAGGAAGCTCTTAAAGTATTTAAAAATTAAACTTTCTTGTGTTTATGCAGACATCAAAAAATTAGAGTAAGAACAATACAGCTTTTTCTGATATTTTTAAAGTTCGCCTTTTTTATCCTAGGCAATTGAAAAATGCAGTAATTCAAATCATAATAGGTCCACTGTGCCATGCATATCACATCTATATTATATATCACAGAAAATATGATTATGTTGTTTTGTTATTCTGTTACTCTAAAAAAATCCTAAAATACCTTAAATACCACTTCTTATATATTCAACAGAGAGGTGAAGTTCATACTGAAAATATGCAATCAGATTTACATATGGATGTTTCAACTCCCTTTCCTACTGGCACAACATGCTGTGCATGCACAATATTGAAATTTAACAATAATATGCCAAAGTAGTTCATTCCCTGGTAATTCCTTTGCAACAGTGAGATTTGTATATTTGCCTCATTAGCATAAATCTCCAGCATTAACAATTGTTATAAAAAAAGAAGGAGCAAGAGCCAGTTTGGGCCTCTAAACATCATACATTTCCAATACACAGTGCACTTATTTCTTAGTCATTAGAACTGACATGGTGTGTGGAACCTGAAGGATGTGTTTGCAAATGACTTTCATAGAAAGGTGAACATGTAATCAAAGTTATTTATGAACTTTCTGCATCAGAACTCCCTTGTAGTGGCATGAACTGTATTCTCAGTCAAAAAATGTCACTAATACAGTTCTCCGCAAGAAATGTCTCTAATGTAAATGCCTTTGCCAGCATGGGGGATAGGAAAGAATGAACATGACAAACCGGAGTTTTCAGGTAATCACAGCTCTCAAGAAAAACATGAAAGGCAGAAGTGTTTTTACAGACAATATTTTACAGACACAGTCAACAGAAAGACACTAAGACTAAGGTATTCAAATTTCATGAAGATATTGCATATCTAACTGTTGCAGTAGAGTAATTCTAAAGTAAAAAGTAGGTGGAAAGCATAAATTTAGGGTCAGAAAAAATCAAATATAACCAACACTATGCTTAAGTATTCATGTTAAAACCTATGTAAACATATAGGTAAGAATTCATTGACAGATGTGACGTCAGATGTGACGTAGGTTTTTACATTAGACTGTCATTTTCTCATCACCCATGGATTTGCTTTGATTGCTATGCAGTTTAGGGGGCCATCCCACCTGTTCCTTTCAAAAACCACTTTGAAAGTCATCACCATTTTTTACTTCAAATAATTATTAAATTTTCTTTAGTTCAGAAAAAGAGAGAAAGAAAATTTTCCAAAATTGATCCTAATAGCATATACCTGCAAGAAATTCAGAGGCAACTCTCTTGCTGATTTTTCACTAGAAAAATTAGCAAAAGTCCTGTGCTATATGCATTTAAACCACATGTAATGACGACAACAATAACCAGTGACTACTTGCTTGTGTTTATGGAGTAAATCTCTCAGAAACCTAATTAACCACAGACACAGGATTAAGCCTTGCCTCCTTTTAACATCCACTCTTGACTTTAATCTCTGCAAGCGAAACCTATTCTATTATTATAATGACGGGTCTGATCATTGTATTGGAACAGCTCAAATAATTGTTCAGAGGGAAGAAATTATGGAGATTCTCTCTCCCAAATACTGTTTTATTAACATGGATCAATTTGCAAAATTTTGTGGCTTCCTGGTTCTGACTCTTAGTTTACAAATTCGAAAGATTAAACAGAAGTAGAGTGACTCAATATATATTTGCTTTTAGAGAGGCCCCTGGGAAGCTATTTACTGAGCTTCAGCAAAAGTAGGAAAGTACTGAGTTCCACTTTCTTTAAATATCTCAGAAATTATCCTAGCATTCAGCAAGAATAGGAAGTATAGTACTGGCAAAAGTATAAAAAGTACGTTTTTGTGTTGTATTATGACAACTGGGACTTAATTTTGACCTTTTACGAATTGGAATAAAGTGCATAGACAGACATAAGCTTGCATGAGATTGTCAGCTAAAAAAACTGAAGTCACTAAAAAGAATAGACAATGTGGGAAACAACTGTACCAGTAGGGACAGGCAAGTGCAATGTAGTTGGCTCTTTTCTATTTATGACTTTGCAGGGACAATATACAGGCCTAAATAAAACCTTTTTTCCATTCTGTGCTCATGTGTAAAATTCAAATTGTGATTCTTACAGTTAGTATAATGTCCTTATGCACAGTGAAGGAAAACCAGTAAGTGGAAATTCTTGGGTTTATGTTTAGGTATTTCATCAGATTAAACTGACCTCACAATGTGAATCTCACTGCTACATTCCTTTTCTAATAATCTCTTGCCAGGATGTATTCTTAACCACTTTTGTTCTCCTTGATATCATATCCAAACAAAAAAGAATCTAGTTTTTTTTCTTTTTTCTTGTCCCCTATTTGCTATTATTGTATTGATTTACCAGGAAATTAATGGAATTTCTGTATCTATCTTCTCTTTATTTAACACACTATTAGATCCTTCATCAACTTTTTAATTTTCTTCTAGTCCTCAGGTAGTGTATCTCACAGAGCTCACATTTTTACTTTTATTGAATACCTGCTTGAATGCAATCATAACATTTACAACAAAGATTTTCCAGAATCTATATGTCCAGAAGTGCTTGATTGATGAAGTAACATTTTCATCATGTGATCTTAATATTTGCGGAATTCCCGTAAGATAATACATCCTACCTGCCCACATGAATAACACTTTCCTAAAGGCCCATTTCTGTATGGCAGTCTGCAGAAGGCCCCACAGTGAGTTTGTTATTTGATTATTACATTTATTGAGAGATGCTTCTGCCCAAATTAAGGTGCAAATGAGACTATACGTTGAAGTCAATAGACTGGATTTTATTTAACAGTAAATGTTAGAGAGATAGAAACAGGAAAAAAGAGAGTGACAGAGATTAAGAAGTGGACCCAGTAGCATCCCACGGATCATCTTCTTCTGGTCTTCTCAGTGGAGACAGGACAGGTGGGGGCATTCCTGCAAAATATATGGATAAATATACAATGGATTAGTAATATGTTCAGATATACACGGGAATGTTCAAACACGTGCCCTATAGGGGAAGTTTTACACTGTCTTTTGAAAATCGCTTGGATCTGTTGCACGTAACAGCAACGTGCAGTCTTTTGCACCATCTCTTGCAATACACTGACAAAATGTGCAGTTCTCTGGAGGAAGGCCTCAGAAATGAGCCTGTGGGGTACTTCAGGTGTCTTTGATAGTTTATGACAACTTCTAAGGCATGACAGCTGTCCCACACATGAATGTCCCTCATAAATGTGACCTTCATGGTGAGAGTGAAACAGGGGAGGGACTTCTGAAACTGAGCCAGTTTGTGTGGGGCAGGACTTTCCAGAGGGTCTGCTTCTTATCTGGATTGTGGCCTCTGGTGATGGGGGTTCACCTCTCTGAATCACAGGTTTCACCATCACACACCCAAAACCTCTCCCTCTCCCCCTTGACTGTTGGGAGAAAGTGTGGGGAGAAACCCACTTTCACCAAACAAATTTTTGGGCTATGGCCTCCACCTCAAACACAGCCAGAGCTGATTTTCAGCACAGCTGCTGAGTTTGGCTTTCCTTGTGAATACACTCCTCTTCCCCAGCCTTGTTTACTTGTTCCTACACCTGAGATAACTTGACAGCATTGCCACCTTTATCTTATCTCGAATTGGTGTCAGGTGGCTTAGCTTACTGTCCAAACTTCCATCAGGAGATGTATTTTAGAGAGCACTTTTTGGCACAGTTTGCTACTGTGATGGGCAGTCATTTTAATGGGCAAAATCCTTCAGTGACTTTGATCATGTTTGAGCCATTGACCATTTCAGTCTCTCATGGATTCCTCACTTACTAAAGAATACTCCTTTGCTAACAATATCTTCTGGACTCCTGAAGTAGGGATCAGGCCTGTCGAAAGTGCAGGAGCAGGCTTAACCCTTCTCTCTCAGGGTTATGTATGAGAGACTTTGCCTCCAGGACAGGAGACTGCCCTGGCCAGTGTCCCTGGTAGACCTCAAGATCCAGTCAATGGCTTCCAATCCTCTTGATTTATTTAGACAGTGAAACTGTGCCTTGCTCTAAAAATATCTTCACATCAGATTTTTTGTTACCATGATTACTCTATCTAGGCTTATATTATTTATCAGGAATTAGTACAATCTGTGAATCAAGAGGTCACAAGAAGTTATTTTATTGCAAGATACAGACTATTCCATCCAAAGTCTGCTCTGCACACATGCTGCCTATTATATATATCAAAGAGAAAGAATGATTTTATGTCTTTTATGAGCTTTGGTTCTTTTGAGTGCTACCACACTGAGGGAGTGGGTGGGGAAAGCAGTTTTAAAGCAGTTTTAAACATTGCCCTGTAATAAAAACTCTGTAAGATGGGCCAGTGAAAGCAGAACATTTCTGTGGCTTCTCTACAAGATAAGAGATGCAGATCTGGAAAGATACATGCATGCAGCACATTCATTGCACAGCTATGCTGCACAAAATTCAAAATCATAGCTGTGAGGAGAAGGCATATTATTACACAAATGCTCGGAATGAACTCACATTGGATGACAGGTTATTTGGCCATATAGTGGTACAAAACAGTTATAACAAATCTCAGTAACTTTTGCCTGCAAAAAAAACAAGTGCTAATAGCAGATTCAAAATCCTATGCAAATACATTAATATTACCTTTAATATCATCATGAATTGTATATCAATTGACATAAATGGACAAAAGAATTTTACATAAGAATTTTTAAAGGTTTTTATGCCTTGTTTTTTTTGCCATCATGAAAAATTTTTTTACTATTTTTATTATAAAACAGGTATGAAAAGTGTGTTTTTGTAAAAAGTTGTATTCAAATATACGCTTTCTGAAAAATGTCTGTTTTTGAATTTTCCCCAAATAAAACTTTAATTGCTCTAAATTGCAAATATATTGATGCAGCTTTTGTACTGTGGAGCACACAGAATGCCACATAATTTCTCCCCATTTTCTTTCTTCTTTACCAAAATGCAGCAGCCCACAGTATCACAGGGAATGTGATGTGATCACTAAGAACCTTAACAAAAATGCAGTATGAATCATAGTCCCTTGGAAATATTATGACAGCTTTCAAAATCAGAGATGTATTTCTCTATAGACAGAAGTTGAATTTTGCATGGAAATTTGTAACATTTTTAGTGCTTACATTATGATCCATTATTTGCCATTTGCTCTTTGAGGTCCCCAGTATTCTTTCTGCTTTTTACCAGTGTCTAAAAGTTATAGGCATAAGAATATGGATTATAATAAATACCAAATATTTAATTTAAAATATCAAACACACATTAATAGATGCATCTTCATTTGTATACTAAAGCAATCAATAAATGTGCTGATGGTAAGGTAGGATAATTCCCAATAATAATAGCAGAGTAATTAGCAACATGTAGATTAGAGAACCACTTTTTTTTCAGCATCATTTCAAATCCCTGCTATCCTTGTTCATCACAGAGCATTACGTCCCTCACAGCAAGCTGCTCCTCATGAGGTTGCCTGTGGGCAACAAATGCTGATCTGAGCGCAGGTTCCTACTGAGTTACAGGAACCTGAGTAACTTTAAATCACCTCCAAGTAAGGATTATATAACGCTGAACCTAATTTTTTTCCATGCTTCAGGGAGAAAACCCTCACATAGAGGGACAAGCAGGCCCATCCCCACTTCACATCCCATGGCACCTGCCAGACACCAGCCGCAGTTTGGCGGCCCCCCCCCACACAGGGAACCTTCCCTAAGCTGCTTCTCAAGGGCCCCCTAGTCCTTCTACAGAGAGACAACCAGAACACACTCACTCAGCAACACAAAAGAGTCAATGCAACAACTGGCATTAACCAGCTCCAGTTAAAGCACATGGAGCCTGGACATCAGACTGGTGGCAAGGGCTGAAGTGATACCTGCTCACAGCCCAGTTCCCTCCCTGCCATCCACACCTGCCTGCATCCTGTTTTTCCCCTCTCAACTGCCCAAGTGACTGCCAACCATCTCCTCGGGCATTTTCCCTGCCCCTGCAAGGTGACTGTCCTGGTGGCCTGGCTCAGCTCTTGAGGTCCTCCCAGACTGAGGTTGTCTTGACTCTGCTATGCCCATGTAGGGATGCCAGGGCCCCAGAGAACCACTGGCAGCTGAGGGCACACACTGTGTGACACAGGCAGGGCCGTGTGTGCTGAAAACCGTAACATTCCAACCACATCTTCTTCCACCTCTAATTGCTTGATCCTTCAAAGGTGACAGCAACATGTTTCTCCTTCCTCCCTGAACACAGGCACACTCCTTTTATCTACAGAGTTGAAGCAGTTTTATTCTCTCCCACTTGCATGACATAGACTAACCCATTAAATTTCAGGCTACTAGGTTTTTAAGTAATACCATATTAAAGTACTAGATTTGTGTACTGCCTATAATAAAATCCTTGCAGTCTTCTCCTAAGTGCATACAGGAAAACAGAATTTCTGTACTACTGCCATAGAGAATATATATTAATTTCCATTTAAAAGCAGTTACGATCCCTTTCAACTGACCTGAGGCAAATTCTGACTAGCTATCTTCATATGCACTCATCAGAAAACATTTGAATAGATACACAGTTTCAAAGCCACATGATGAAAGATGAACATTCACAGTCAAGTCTCCATGAATAATCCAAGAGAGGTCCATCTTCCAGTCCTCCAAAAGAAGCATTTCACTAATGTAATTGTTTAGATACAGGCTTCACCTACAGTTCTAGAAATAAAAATATTCACTAACATCATGGCATCTCATAACATGAGAGTCCTCAGCACTCTGAATCTGCAGTAGAAACAAAGCATGAGAAAGTGTGTCAGCATACAGCATGTGTGTCTGACTGAGACTAGCAATGTGCTTTTACTTTTGCATAACCACAGTCAAAGGAAGAGTTTGCAATTTTCCATGATTTTGTTTGCCAAGAAGCCCTCTTTTAGCCTTAAGACTCTAATTTTAGCTTTATCAACATGTCAGTATTTGAAAATGTCAGCAACATACAAATAAATATATTGATAAATTCACCATGGGCACCCTTTCTTCTTATCTTTTCACACAATAGTGATTTTGAGCAGATTAGTAGTATGTGCAGGTCAGAGGAAGAGTCTGTATGTTTTGCAATACTTAATACTTTTTATTGATTTTATGCTCAGTAATATTATGAAGTTGCTAGATATCGATCACCAAAGACAGCTCACTGCACTTTGATTAGAAAAAAGTCTAAAGGAAAATTCAGTATTTACTACCAAAAAGACCAGAATATAAACGAGTAACATTTTTATTTCTGATATTTAGTGAACCTGATTTCTTAGTTTATTGTCCTGAATTACTTTAAGTCAGTCCCTTGAAAATTTTTCTATGAAAAATACATTTTCTTTTTAAAACTGTAAGCTTTTTAATAGTTGATTTAGGATTGGTGCAAGATTTTAGTTTTTGTTTTAAAGTTCTACAGTTAAAAAATAA
The DNA here is from genome assembly GCA_013399455.1 of Anthoscopus minutus. NCBI lineage: Eukaryota > Metazoa > Chordata > Aves > Passeriformes > Paridae > Anthoscopus > Anthoscopus minutus. The sequence continues at coordinate 12,104 of VWYI01026902.1, forward strand.
ACTTTTCTTTTTGCCTCTCTCCTAGTCAGGCTTGAGGTAATTTTCCTGCATCATCTTCTCTGAAATCACAGAATGATGAACAATCATTAAAAAAGAAAACCTGCTGAGAAACACACTCAGCATCGAAATTTTCAGTCTGAACACTTGAGGCTTGGCAGTGACACAAGCATTTTGAAATCAGAGAAGAAATTAAGCATTTTCTTGATACAGAAAAATTATGTCTTTAAAGAAAGTTATTCATATTTTTAACCCTGGTCACTTTTTCACTGTAATAGCCAAGAAAATAAACTTTACTTCTTGTGATATTTCACAAAATAGAAGGAACTAGTTGTATTAAGATCAAAATTAAGGAAATTCACTGCAAAAATACCTGGTTCTCCTTGTTAAAAATGCATAGCAGTGTGACCACAAATGAAGAGGAATTTTGCAGTTTTCACATATGACTTGTAGAAAGTGGTTTTGTTCAAGTCAAAACTGTGTACCAATGGAGAAGGGAAGTCAAGATCCATGAAATCTGTTCCTACTCAGCTCTTTCCCATCACCTTTGAACTCACTTGCTAATATCAGACACATTTAAAAGTGTGATATAAAACTAAGAGATTATTATTTACCACGGGGATTTTCAGCTGGATAAAGTACATACAAATAAGGAGAACCTCCACCTTCATACAATAATTTTGACAGCTGTAAACCAATTAATTGGGAAGTGTCCAGACCACCAGACAATAAGTCACCTTGCATGCAGGGATGCTAAGGCATGTCTTCTCTCTTGTGCAATAAAAGAGAAGGAGGTAAGATTATTCTTTGGGGAAGTTTTGAACCAGGGAGACAGGATGCCAAGCTCCATTTGTTTTGCTCCTCACAAAACAACCCAACTATATATCATATCATACAGAAAGATGAACAACACAGCAGCCACTTCCAACACATTTTCATCATTTTGTATTTATACCTCTATCTCATTCACATTATCAGCATTGTATCACACAACTTCAAGTCTCTGAGTCAATCAGAGCTATCTCCTCTTCCCTCCCTTACACACTTTATTAAAAGGCACTTTAACTGAGTGACAGTCTTAAAAACTTGATATAACTTGACTACTCCCTAAAATCCTCAGAGAGAGTTTTTCATAGCTACCCTGTATTTGAAATAAGCATGTTTGTATGGTACTTCAAGTAATGAGAAAAGCAGCTGTCTGTCTACAGAGTTGCATAAATAATGCTGAATACTCTTACCATTCTGTCTTGCAGAATATGGATTGAAAAGTAGATAACAGCTTTTTAGGGGAGGACATTACTGCAGGATTTATGTAGAGAATTGAAGTCTTCAGGAAGAAAGCAGCAGGATGGGAGATTCAAGATAGTTCCGTAAGCACAAAATAATTTAGTGTTGAATTCTGCAGAGTCCAGAGCAACTTCAGTGACTGAACAATTCAAATAGACAGAAGGGCCTCTGAACAACTGCCAAAAGAAGTTCACACAATAAGATCATAGCCTTTGTTAAATCAGCACATAATCTGTAATATTCTCGTATGTCCAAGCAGCTCTTACTGGCCTGCGTTTCCCAGATTATTTGTGCACGTCTTGGCTGAGAAGTGCAATCCACAGCCTTAGACAGCAGCACTCTTTGATCTTAAGGTTGCTTCATTACAAGTTAGTTCTTTGTTTATTTTATTAAAAACATTAGATTGTTATTCAGCTGCAGGGATATTTGCTGTGTCCAGTAAAGAAAAACACTGAATGTGTTTAGAATCTGACACCCTTTTTTATTGTCTTCAGTGGAAAACACACCGCTGCAAATGCACATATTGAATAAATACCTGAAAAGATAATAAAGAAGCTTCCTTCTTTCTAAACTGGATTATCTTTTGAGAGAGATGTCAAAAACTCACTGCACAGAACAACAAAGAATCTGGCAAAGAAAATTTTGTCTGGATAATCTGCATGAACAATATAATAATACCATTATCAGTTCAAGCCTATGATTTCCAGATGCATGGATATAAAGATTACTGGCTACAGAAGCTTAACTACACATATTGACAGAGTTATGTAAACCATAAATTTTAAGCAGCTTTCTGCTTGAAAAGAGGTTTCTACTAAAAACAAGCAGAGGCCTCATCTACAACTTTCCCTTGGAATATTAAACCACATGTTTTTTAAGATCTTAGATCATAAAGAGCACAATGTATAGTTCTTCATTAATTAGGACCTAATATCGTAACATTATGCCATTACAGCTGTAATTCCTAAGTGATAACTAAGCAAGATATAGTAATATGCTTGCATTTCACATACACCTATTCCAATTTAATGATAATATACTATAATCTATATAAACACATTCTCATAAATTTGGTTTTAAACAGAGCATAGATTTAATAGCATCTTTAGAGGAATAGTGAACACCCTTTTTCCTTTACTGTCTGACCACACTGCAGTAACACCTCAGGGTAAAATATATGAAAGTAAACAAGGAATATATTATTATTGTTACTTCTTCCAGTTAGTAATTTCTTTTTCCTCGGCATTTCTATGGCTGCCTTCAGCCACATACCAAATTGAAGCCAAGTATACTCACTTAAGCTCACAAGGAAGAAAGATTTGAGACAGTTGTAAACAGCAAGTGTCCTTGTTTTAACTGGGATAGAACTATTTTTCTTCCTCTCGGGTGCCATGGTTTTCATTTAGTATGAGAATAACATTGATAATACCCCGATGTTTCAGCGCTTGATGACTTTGTATAACCGCTGAGAACACATCACTCACAGCCTCACCTCACTTTAAAACTTCAGCGCTAAAAATCACCCAACCAAACAACTACCCACTACCCACCCTCCAGGCACTGCAACAGCCTAAGTTTCAAGAACTGACATCTTCCCTTGTCACACAGCTATACAGCTTAGAAAATATGATCCTCATCTGTGCAATGTATTATCATGTCCAGCCTTTGCAAACTTGAGTGGGCCTGAGTGTGTGGTATTTCCCTTGCTGAGTGGGAGATATGGGGAGTTTTCATTAACTCCTTCCCTTTTTTTTCCAGTTTCACCTAGAAACAGTGTAGAACTGCAGCACATTTATGTCTAATGAGTTAACACTATACAGCAAGACCTACATACTTCAATTCCCCAACATACTGAGTTAACCACCTTTATGTATGTGCAAATATACTGTAACTCTAAATTACTTCTAGAAAATTTCATTCTGTATAAAGACTATTAAAATTAGCTTATAAAATAATTGTATTTTTTCTTTTTTTTATTTTAGCGTTCACTTTACAGCTAGCATGTAAAAAGCACTTTTCTAGTATATTGCAATGGAAGATAAGCTTTTAAATAAACTAGTAAATGCCCCTTTTTTGAATATGCATGTTCATTTTATTATGCTTTACCTATATAATATCAAATAAATAGGACAAACCTTAGAAAGAGCAATACAGATTTTATTGAAGAAGCAGACTGTAGAGATTCATATTTTGTGTTGAAAACACCAAACCTTACACTTGAGTAAACAAAAAAAAAATCCTTAAAAAATATCAAGCATGTTTTTCTGTGAATTGGTGAAAAGTAATCTCATACTTCTCTCCTGTACAATTTTTTATACGTGAGAAAAAAAATACTTGAAATAGCACTTGGACTATCAAAAGAATTCTAAAACGCCAGAAATTCAAAATTTTCCTAAAAGAAACAACCAATGTTAGAGACTTTTCAAAGGCTTACTTTATAACATTGAGGAAAAATTTCACTTCTATTCATCTTTAAGGATTTTTATTTTTTTTAAACATCAGTTCAATGCAAACTGTCTTAGAAATTAATCAGCAACATTAAAATTTATTTTTATTTCATTTAGACAAAAGCGAACACATGTCCAGGAGATTAGGAAGCAAAATGCCACTAGCTGCCTTTGGACAGATCTTTACTCGAATTGGAGATCTATATAATTTCCTTCCCCACTTGCACAGAAGAAATGCATTTTGTTATGCTTTACCTATATAATATCAAATAAATAGGACAAACCTTAGAAAGAGCAATACAGATTTTATTGAAGAAGCAGACTGTAGAGATTCATATTTTGTGTTGAAAACACCAAACCTTACACTTGAGTAAACAAAAAAAAAATCCTTAAAAAATATCAAGCATTTGGAGATCTATATTATTTCCTTCCCCACTTGCACAGAAGAAATGCATTTCCTTCAGTTCTAAGTAAGATAACCATTTTTCAGAAGAGTGAAAACAAGGACGGTATAGAAATTACTGTGGAGAATGGCAAGCGTTGATAGGGCACAAAATAGAGTACAGAGCTGCATGTAAAATATGGTGAAAAATAATAATAGGGATAATAACTGTTTTCCCAAATATCCAGGTGCTCTGGCAATATTGTTGCTATTAAGAAAATTTATTCTTTAAATGGCTTAATTTCTCCAGTTTGAATAAACCTTTAGATGCCATCTGGCACTCCTGATATTTTAACATCTTACTCACAAATTTTTTGCAATTGACAAAACAGGACTTTTCAAATTAAAAGAGAGCCAGAAAACATAAATTATGACCTATCATGCCTTTGCATTGTACTTGGTATCACGGTCTGTGCCCTACATTTATTTTCCTGCTTTCCAGCTGATGTGTGCAGCCCTATTCCAAACAAAAATAAAGATCAAATTTCAGTATTCTTCTAATTTCACTATGAAATCCCATATGTTAGGATGCAAAAAGCTGCAAGCATTAGATGGTGAACCACAGACAGATACAAAATCAGACTTAAGATGGCGTTTTCTTTTTTGCATATTGTCACTTTGGAAATCCTTTTTTACCTTTCTCAGACAGATGGCAAAAGTTCAAGACAATGTTCATGAATTAAACTCATATGATTCAGATCTGATACAGCTGCACTAAATCACCAGGAGCCTTTTCTCTGATCACATTTTGTGTGCTGCTGATGACTATTGCCAGGTACTCAGATTCACTGGAAAAATAGTTATGCATTTTAAGACTATACTGTATTAGTAGGTTAGAACTGCCAATGAAACCTTCCTAAGTTATATTTCACAGTAACAGAGTAACCCAAGAGTGCTCTACAGTGTTTATGGGTTCCCTCCTAGTGTGTTGGTCTACTCTCAGCCTGCTGAGCATCTTTGTAATCTGCCAGAACAATAAAAAAAACATGGTGCCCTTCAGCAGAATAACTTATTTAGAAATATAATTTCACAATTTTTGCTCCTGTTTAAAATACAGAAATGCTGTTGGCAGATTTGCCTCTGTATAATGTAAATCCTTGAAAAAAATTGCTAAAACATACAGCATCCTACCTTATGTTTAATATATCAATCTGATTTCAAGCAGAACAGATTTTATAAACAAAAACAATGAACAAAACCCCTGAAATAAACAAACAAACAAAAAACCACCACCGACAGCAACACAACAAAAACTCAATCCAAGGAAACAAGAATGCCAATAATAAATTAAAATGTACAGATATGCATACAAGANAATAATAAATTAAAATGTACAGATATGCATACAAGAACAACTAGGGAAGTACAATTACAAGTTATGAGAAATATATTTAGGATAATATATCATTTTATTATAAGCTGGGTGAAAATTTGTGTTTGAGCAAAAATAGCCAAAAACCACCAAATGAGAATCTTCCTCCCACATTTATAGTAGTATGTACAGTCAGTTCAAATTCACATATGTATATGACTACATAGTATTTAAAGGAGTGGAGTAAAGGAATACCAAATCACATACTCTGCCCCCAACCATGTCAGTCTGTTATGCACAATGAATTCTCAAAGATTAATACCCCAGTTTGCAACAAACACATCAAATGAAGAGCTACTGACTCCTTCCTATGTCATTTATTCTCTCAAGGAACAAGCAACTTGCAATACATCTTTATACTTTGCCCTATCCTATCCAGTTGAATGCTTTCACGACTGGGTCATGAAGAATTTAAAAAAAAAACCATGCCATTCTTCTTGAAAGGAAAAGGTTCATCAGTTTTTAATCTACTCTGTTCCAAATAATCAAGAGCAAAATGTACCTCAGCTCTGAAAAGTGTTGATATTTTCTTATAGGAATTTATTGATTTGCCATTTTGAACTGACTTGCCAAACAAAGAACATTTATTTATTTATTTGAGCTTGATTGCTAAGGAAATGATGGCAGTGTGATTAAACAAAACCATTGCTGCCTGTATACTTTTATGAAAGTCCTTGAAAAACTTTTTGGACAGTAGGTGACTGCAAACAGATTTGACAAAAGCAACAAGGAAACCCAGTGGCTGTAAAGGTTTTGCAACTTCATGGAAAGAAGCTACTCCTAAAGTGGGAAATATATAGTTCCTCATGGCAGAAAGTGATTATTTTCAGCTCTCACTTAAACTACAAAGCCAAAGGGGTTCTTTTGCAGCATTGCCTCACTTACTCTCATGTCCCAGGGTCTGACTTATTTATTAAGTTTTTAAATTGGGGAAAAATAGAGATTATGTTTTTGTTTTTAATTTTATTTTAGCATGTAAATATAATAACCTCTCTTACTGAGAAGCATTCAAAAGGTCATTTTACTGTTAATTTTGGTGTATGGTTTTAGAAATATATTTTATGTTTAGAAACAGAAGAATGTGGAATAGCAGACTTTTCTTTAAATAAGTGGGGAAAAAAATCCAGGCCGTGTTCTTATCTTAATTTTGAGCTGTAGAAAGATGACAAGTAGAAACAATTTTAAAGCATTACTAGGCACTCACAGCTGGTGAGGACCTCATTCTTGCTTTCATAGCAGTTCATTTAACCCAAGCTGGCTGAAAGAACTGAAAGAGTGCAGAGGTAACAGAGGCAGATATACCTTGGGACCTCTTCTGCAAAGAGGTTGCTGCAATGGGTTTGTGATGAATGAGACAGCCACTCCTATGAGATCTACTCTGATGTATTTTGGAAGTAAAAGGTTAGAAATACTCAGAATCACTACCTGACAAGCCAAATCCTTAAATCATTCCTGTGGCTCTGCACTAGAGTTGCCCCACTCAGATCAAGTGATTTTGTGCTGAAGGTTCAAGCATCAGACCCAGGGTGGAGCAGAGGGAAAGATTCTGCTCCCTCAGCTTGTTGATAATTCTCCTCCTCATGCAGCCCAGGATGCTGTAATCATTCTCTGTAGTTCATTACAGTTCAGTTCTTTCCGGTGTCCATTCAAGAACCCAGTGGAAAATAAAACCATTCCTTCGATAAAAATAAAATCATATGTTCAGACACAGTGGACATCTGTGTGATAAATTTGTGCATCACATTCTGAAGATTAGCTGCTAAATTACTCAGCATGGGGAGTCTTATGTTCTACTTTGAAATGCAGCAACTTCCCTTTGTTCCATCAACGAACAGATCACAGCCAGAGAGAAGCAGCCATGGTATACCTAGACAGCTGCAGCCACCATGGAATTCCTTACAAAGCATGAAAAACTAACATTACAGACCAACTAATACATATCTATTATCTAATGACACTCAGGTGCTGGGGTTTTTATGGGGATGAAATTATGTCTATACTTCAGGGGTTTTAATTATTGTTACTGATAAAACTTTATGATTAGAATGATTAATTGTAGGCCAATTATCACAGACGTATTCTGTATCCAGAATCATAGTAGATATATTTTTAGCACCAAGCTTTATCCCATTTCAATGCTAATAAGAGAAATTCTTCTTCCTGGATTTGCCACACAGTGTGTGTACATATATAAATGTTCATGTGAGAGATAAAGGTCTGTGAGGAATAGGAATGGCTGGATTGATTGGCCTGCTGGAAATTCTGCTTTCATTTGTAAAGCTTCTTACAAAGGTAAATCATGACTGATCCCATAATTCTGAGTTGAAAGGTGCAGCACTGCTCCCCTGAATGAAAATATAAACCACACCTGTTTTTTTTATCTATACACTAGATACCGTTAATGAAGTATCTGCTTCAATGATGTTCTCCCTGGCATCAACGCAGCAGAGCAGCAGAAAAATAAGATTTTTATTAGAGGAAAATTTTTTTTCTCTTACAAATAAAGTAAAAATGGAATAATTTCTACAAGTTCTTAAAATTATTTCTTAAAGATTTGACCTACATAAGGGAAGGCAGACAGCAATCAACTTTTAATTTTTTTAAGTTTAATCTTACCCATTATTTTTGAGGTAGTTTTGCTCTTCATTTCTTTTTATTCTGAAAGACAAGATATTTCTAGAATAGTTCATGCTTTCTTGACTGGAGAGAGACTTCAGGTGACAGATCTCACAGACAATAAACATGTTTGGAATTTCTAACTGTAATGGACATTCCTCAAGTCAGCTGTGAGTAATGTAATGCCTGCACCAACATTCCATGTAAAAATCACCAGAATGGCATTATTGATTTTGCTAAATTTATTAGCATTTTGATAATTCCAATCCATTGTTTTTGCAAACAATTTTAAGTTAATAGCAAAAATATATTCTAGGTAATATGCTTCTGGGAGATTACTATGCTTCTCAGCTGGTTAAATCCACTCAGCCTTCAGTGCAGAGCTGCAAACACTTCCAAATTGTGGCAGTCTTCAACAGAAATCATCAAGAGTCATGTCTTATTGCTTTCATAAAATGTGGTTTACACCTCTCTGAGTAACTGAATTTTGCTAGGGTTATGGGAAGGCTGCATATTTTTGTTCATGAAAACACTATAGAGTCCTTAGAAAAAACAGTACTTTCTATTGTATGAAGTCCAATCAGAGATTACTTTGTGAAATTTATGCTGGACGTTTTTCACTCCAAAGAGTTAATTAACAAGGAGATGAGCTTTTCTAGGAGAAAAAAGGTCCCATAGAGTTATAACTGCACTTAGAGAAGTTTGGAAATGTTTCTTGCATATTATATGAATACTAAGTCTCTAACATAATCTAGTACCAGTATATGTATAAAAAGATCCTCTCCCT
>VWYI01026907.1:0-26933 GCA_013399455.1 Anthoscopus minutus
TTAGCTAGCTCTAAACCCACAACAAAAACTCATTTCACACCTGATTTTACTACTTCCTAAACAAGCTGAAGCAGGATTTTTTCATAGCACTACATAGCCTTATAAAAAGCAAAGTAACTGTTGCTTATTTCATCACATTTACATTATTTTCAAAGCACTCTCTACTTACCCTTCCAGTTGATTTCTAATCTATTTTTTAATCTATAACCCTAATAAACTTCTAACTTTACCCAAATTTTCCCTCTGTGTCCTTCAGAACTACCATTAACCACATGTCTGAGTTACTTTTTGTTCAAAAGAATTCATCAGAAAATGACAAGTGAAGTCTAATCAGTCTTTGTTTCCTCAAAGGCCTCCAACTCTTGTTAAGTAATATCCTTTGTCACACTTTACATAGCCCAACAGGCTGGGAAAAAAAACCAAAAAATACTTGTTATAACTACAATGATAAACAAAATCTGTTCTGAAGCTGCTCTAATTGCCTTCAGAGTCTAACACAACCCTTGGATTGACCTCTTTCTGGGGAAACATAACAGCCAGAGTAATTATTAAAGTATCAGCCCAGACTTAAATCTACATACAGATTTCCAGCTGAACATTAAATAACACTTGGTCTTTGAAAAATTGGGCACTGCAGTCTTCAATCAGCTTCTGTCTCTCATCAGCTTTACTGCACCAGGGAAATAAAGGACAAGAATTGGCTGGACACACAATGTCAGCAGCTGGAGCACTGACCTATGCTTGCAAAGGCTGTTGACCTACTAGGCAGGGTACTGGCATTAAGATTTTTAAACTGTTATCACTCATAGGAGATCAAAGACTTTTCTTTTATTCCCATGGAGGTTTCTTTTACCGTGAGCTTTGCTTGCCATTTAAATGTTTTCACTCTGGATTATTGCTTATTTTATCCAGTCTGCAGAAGAGGTTTGTTTCGGGGGTTTCTTTTGCAATATGAGTTTCTAAGCTTGTTAAAGCAGCCACAAAATATTGTGCTGCATGTTATTCCAGAAAATGTGATATATGTGATATTTCAGCTATGATAGAGCTGGTAATAAGGAGACCATAAATTAAAAAAGATGAGTATTAATTTGAGACTTCATCCAACCCTTTGAGGAAGCTCTGCTAAACTGAAAGCACCATCTCTTGCTTCGATTAGACATATTAAACATTCCTTCTCTTTGAAATCAATTAATTACAAATGCTAAGGGATCAAACTGCAAGTTCCAGTTTCCCACAACCCTTTGCCATTACCAGCTGTTCCTTACAGATACTGGCCCTGAGATAAACATTCAAGAGGGGTTTCAGATTAGGGGAACATGCATGACTGTTTCTTCTTTGCTTGCTACCACAGCTCATTTGTTCTGCAGCCTTGGAAGAGGCTCTGAGACACCACTCTTTACTTCCTGTCTTTCAGACCAGCTCAATCAGCTCACCCAAGTATGAGCAGCTTTCTTAACAGCCTTATTCCAGGCAAAGATTTCAAGCTCCTCAAGTTCCCTTTTCCTTTGATCAGTGAGACTTTTGGAGCCAGGGAAGCATTGCCTCCATTTCCTAAGCTTTTGACTGATGTCTCATTCCTGAAAATGATTGTGTTCTTCAAGCACGGATGTGTGGGCACATGGACTTGTCTGCCCAGCAGCCAGGGATGGTTTGAAGTCTCAGTTTCTCTGTGGAAAACTTGTGTCTGCACAGACCCTGTCAAGGACACAATCACCCCTCCTGACTGCATGACACAGTGCGACCAGGACCTGAGGAGAGGCTCTGAGAGAGAAAATTCTTCTCTGCTTGAGCCCATGCTTCTGCAAGGGACCTGCCTTCAAATAAAAACATTGCTGCTGCTGAGCTCTGTTCTGTAGTTTTGGGCTGAAAAGGGCTCCATCTGTTGAGAGTTTCCCATATTGTTCCTGGGTGTTATTTAGATGGAGGGGAGACATGGGGGAATCCCATATTGCACAAAGGAGGACAGTGTTGGCCCCTCTGACACAACTGGAGATTTTTAAAGCAATTGATACTATTCCAAAATGAACAAATAAATGGAAGGGATATACTTTTGAGCTTTCCTATAGATGAGATGGGGAAAAAAAATGTTCCTTAGAAATGCCACCCTATATTCAATCACATTCAAGAACAGGAAATCAGCCAGTGGCCTCCTCACTTACACCTAAATGTGCACACAGCTCCTGTTGAACAGGCTTTCAGACAGAATAAAAACCCTGAATTCAGGAGAACAACTATTTCTATTAATCACTGTAAAAACCTGCAAAACTTGGCAACACAGTTTCACTCAAATGCCTCTTCAATACACACTGAAAACACTACCCTCAGTATTACTCAGACATTATTATTTTTTATCATTGCAGTGCCTCTTAAACAGGCATCTTTGTATTGCCTCACAGAGGAAACTAATGAGTCAAAGTATGAATGTTCTTGAAACAGATCTTTTAAAATAAATATTGGCTCAAAGGTACTGGTGACCTTCTTTGGCCTAGAAGTAACCTCCTGTTTGGAAAAATATAAAAACTGAATATCATAAATAAGCCTTTAATTTGTGTTTAATGGAAGCCATTGTTTTGAGCTGCTGCATTCATCTACTAATGAGAAACTTAAGATTTTAAATAGAATCGATTTTGCTGTCACATAGTTAATAAAAATGAACAATTATTTATTTATCAAAATCTTTTGGGTAATTGGCACATAACAAGGTGATTGGAAGTTGTATTCAAAGATGAATTGGGATTTTATTAAATACTTTGATTGATGAACTGCCAGTGGTGGATGACTGTCCAGAAATGTGATCTCGGTCACTGTACCTGAAGCAGGTAAATTCACATTTGAGGGTAAATTCTGAAACCTGAATCCTGAACACTTTCCTTGTAAATCTCATTGCCTAACACATAAAATGAACACATTTCATAAAAATGAAATGCATGAAGTCCAACTCTTTGAAGGACTAAGCATATTCAATCCCTTCTAACTCGAGCTACCATTTACAGCAATCAGTTTTCTGGAAGGAGACACACTAGTTTGGAGTCACTTTTCTCATCCTTGTTGTTCCTTAAAGGATTCTTTTAATTCAAGGGAAATGTCATGGATTTCAATAGTAATGCCACTAGAGCTGCTGTTATCTCTGAGCAGTAATACAAGCAAATACAGCCACTGCAAAAATAGAAATATAATTCCTACATGCATCTCATGCTTGTTAAATCTCATCATGGCATGCTGTGATTAATCTCTTGAAGAGAGTTTCTTTAATTCTCATGTAAGGATAAATATCTGTATTTTTTCATAGTAAATAAATAAGCTTTTGTACCACCCTACTTGTGACACAAATAAATAAAAAAATAAGCCACGAATTGATAACAGTTAGTTTTGTTCCTCTACAGATCAGACATTTCAGAAACCCCATGCCACATGTGCTGACCATTCTTCTCACTCTGTATTTTTGTTTGGTGGTTAAATTTAGTTTTCAATGGCTTTTAATCACATTTTAAGGACTAGGTCTAAAGCTTTTTCTGTGCATACAGGTCTTGATGTCTGGGATGTGTTTTTTAATAAATATCTTCCTGCAAGTAGCCTGCCATCCTAATCTACTACTGCTTTTGAGTGGAAACATGAAGTTTGTTTGAGTTCCTACACGCAGTCCCCTCGAATGTTTCAAGCAAAAAGGCAGAAGAGTGCAGCTAAAGAGAATAATTCATTTCTGCTGGCTGTGGTATTCAGAAAAGTACACTGGGCTGATACAGGGAAAGTGGTTACTGTTGTTCTCTGTGTCTAATTACTAATAATGCACTCTTGGTTCAAAAAAAGGAAATTAAAATTTTCTCTCATCTTCTGCTCCTTCCTACTTAAGTCTTACGTGTCACTAATAAAGTATAAAATCACAGTCTTACTCCAGGGGTAAAACTCCTGTTTCCCTTCTCCTAGCTCCATGCTTTGTTGTAGCTGTGCTGCCTTTCCAAATGAACATGCCAGATCTCTGGGATTCTCTCTGCAGTCTCTAACTCCTGATCACTTGACCTCAGTGATGAATGTTGTGTCCTGGCACCCACCTACAACAGGCTCTTCCAGGAGAGCTGGTTTAGCCCTTGCTGATGTGAGTCCTGGGCCACCAGCAGGATGGCTGTGGGCAATGAATGCAACAAAGAGCTTGCCCTGGTTACCTTTCCAGTTCAGGTGAGGGCCCTGGAGGAAGCCTGGGGTGAGAGGAGCAGCTGAGCAGCGTGGGTGGCAGCACAGGCATCAAGGACACAGAGGAGGATCCTCCCTGCAGCTGCCCTGAGAAGGGCAGCACAGCCCCAGCCAGAGTCTGGAGAAGGGAGGTCTGAGAGGCTCTGCTGCACTTCCTTGTATGGTTCAGCAATGGCACACAGGAACAAAGTCACTGTGTCAGTCCCAACCCTACTGAGGAGAAATTAGGAGCTGTTCTGATGGCTGCATGGTGGCCCAGTACAGGAGGTCGCATGATGTGGTTTCTTTGCCACCTTCAATTTTGTGGCAGTAAATATGGCACTGAGTCTTCTTGGAAAACTCAAAGAGGAAGAAAAATGAAACTTCTGCCTTCTATAAATTGTCCTAACTCTCCCTTCCTTGAAGAAGCCCTTTCTGAACTGTAGATGTGGCATCTTTGGAGCCACCAAAAACTTTTGCTACGTGAAGGACCTTAACAAAGGACTTTGTCAGGTAGTCACACCAGGCATAATGTTTTATTTAACAAGCATGGTGGCTGGGAATGCCACAAAAACTGCACAGGAGCTGTGCAGTTTGCCAAGCAGAGGACCAGGGGCCCTGCTCTGAGCCTTTGCTCTGGCTGCCAGCCCAGGTAAGCATTTGGTCCTGGGTGCTGATGCCACCACAAAGCCAGAAAGGGATTGCAGTTTTAGCGAGATGTCTGCTGGATGTTTGGTAAAACACTACCCATGGCATTGCACAAGTTATAGAAATCTTTTCTCTGTATCACAGTCTCACTTACCTATTATTGTTTTTTCCAGAAGATAAAACAAAGGCATCATCATTTGCTGTGAAAATATATGGGCTAGAAATGCATCTTGGGGTTTGTTTTTTATTTCATGTTATTTTTCTTTCCTTTTAACATCCAGGAGAAAGAGTAGCCATGTGAGTTCAGCTCCTCTGCTCTGCTGTAATCTACCCTTTGATGCAACCAACTGCCAAAAACGTATTTCTAATCAAATATAGTTCCTCATCCTTAATCAGCTCAGCTTTAAAATGCAGATCAATGAGATAAGAAAGAGCTGATTTAATTAGCCCAACCTCAGCAATGTTACAGCACATTCTCATTTACAGAAATAATGGGGAGCAAGAGGAAAGAAATTCATCATCATGAGAAGACTGGGGAAGGCAGAGAAAAGCAGGATATTTCCTATGTTGGCTAAGGGTGATTTTCATTCTGGCTAAAGAGCCAGCACATGTTTTATGAGCCATTTAAATAACACTTAGGCCTTGTGCTTTGTCCTTTAGCCTAAGGATGAATTTCTTTCACTAAGAAGCAATACCTTTGGAAATCATCACTCTTGGGTGTAATTGATGAGCCAGGGACAGCTCCCACCGCTTGGTGAATAAAGAAGAGGAAATATGGCAGGCAGGAGCACGGCAATAATGCACATTTATAGAGCTGCTTGGGAACACTCACCCACATGAGCACCAGATCAGGCACTCTCACTGGAGAGGCTTTAATGGGAACAGCACAGGGTGTGCTCCCTTACCCTGCTACTGCCTTACTGAGTGGCCACAGGCAGATCCCTTCATCGTTGCATTTTTGGGGGTGTACTTTGTTTTTCTTTGCTTTCTTCCTCTGTCCCATTAGGATTTGGAATTTCCTACAGAGTAAATCTCTTCCTTCCTCCACAGCACAGGTTCCCTCACAAAGAGGGGCTGTGGCTCACCTGGAGTTCTGTGGGATTGCTGCCTGCTCCAAAAAAGCACACAGAGCATTTCCATGGCCACACCAATCCTGTAGAGGCCCTAGCAAAAGAAAAATCAGATCTGTAAATGTCCAAGATGACTTTTCAGATGGGCTCCAGATGTGCAGTTAGGCTCAGGACCTGACCTTTTGGTGAGGCTCATCTTGACATTTGTGCTGTTACAAAGTCAGGACAAATCCACACAAATAAGGATATACCAGCTCCTAATTTGAGTTCTGGGAATGAAGTTTGTCTTCGTTTGTGCCCATCCATCATTTCAAATGGAGCTATCTTGTGACAGCCACATTTGGTAGTCTCTGCCTAGGAGATAATTGCTCATCACTGAGGGGAACTCACACAGCTGAGATAACCCTCAGGCATTTTCTCTGCAGGGATGGGAGCACCAGAGGCAAAGCAATTAACAGAGCAATTAAGCCACTAGCCAATCATACCTCTTTTTTTTCCCCCTCATCTCAGACTTGTGCCACTTTCCAGTGCCTCTAAAACAAGCAGGGAAAGGCCCTGCTCTCTAGAGGGGTAGTTCCCTCAGGTGGGCTGGGGCTGAGATTAGGCTCCAACCCCCATTCCTGACCCTTACTCATCACCAGCCTGGGCTTGTTGGACATGGCTCGGCCACTGCAAACAGCACCAGTGGCCATTTCCTTTCCTGATAGCCAGGAGACACCAATGGTCACTTAGAGCTCTTCCCTGTATTCTGCTCCTTCCCCCACCAGGCTTGTTCTCCAGGTAATAAATCAAGTTTTTCAGAAGTATTAGATCAGGTGTCCTGGCTCTGTGGTTTCATGAGAAAATTTTGCAGAAAAGATACTGGGACAATCTCACATGCACGAGGGTTGATAAACTGTGTCCATAGATAATGCCATTCACCAACATTAAAAGTGAAAGTTACTTTGGGGGAAATATAAAAACACAAGAAAAGAGGATAGAGACATGAGAAGGAGGAAATTCTGTCGCAGTTGGGCTCTTCCAGGTCCCCCAGACTGTTCCTCCCCCATCTCCCTGTCCCAACCCTTCCCTGGGCTGCAGCCTTTGGGGACAGCTGCTCCTGCTGGGGTTCTCCACAGCCACAAATCCTGCAGGAAACTGGGCTGTGGAGCTCCAAGTCATGTGAAGGGCCAAAGCTCCCTGGGTCTGTGGAGTTCAGCAATGTTGGACATTAAAGGAGTGCCCCCCACCTCATCCAGCAGCTTGGTCATAAATTATAAGAGCCTGAAGGACATAGGGCTAGGCTGTAAACCCTAGCAGGAGACTGCATTTGTTCCTCCAGAGAAACACCTGAAGTACCAGAACTTACAGTCATGTCACCAAACAGCATTGTGAGCAACCAAAGATCATCTCTTTTCAAAGCCTGGAAAGGAAGCTCTCCATCAGTGACTCCTCATCATCAAGAAATTTGCAAAATAACACTCACCCCATCCCTGGCACCTGGAGCCTGCACATCCCTTCATTTAGAGGATGCACAATGCTTTTGTTAATTAGAGCCTTAGTTTAATATGAGCTGTCAAAGTTCACCTAACTTCAATTAATTGTTTCTCCTCAGCTTAATTTCTTTAGTTAAGTATTGATTAATCATTGCTTAATTATGCTGAAGTCTCACTGGGTGATATTTCAGTTGCATACCACAGCAATGCACTGCTTTCTAAATATAGAGAATCATCAGAAATTTTAGGTATTGCTATTATTGGGATGTATCTTATATTTATCTTTTCATCCCTTATGTTCTGAAATGTGTATTTAACATGTCGTGTTTAATTCCACTGGTTTACAACTCATTTTTCTCTATGTTGGTAGGTCATACATTTCACCTCTGGCATCAAGTATCTTATGCCAGGAGGAGTAGGTTAGGGAACAAAAGTAAATTATCTTTAATGTGGCATAATATAAACAACCAGAATATTGATGGCCTGGGGTTTTTTACTTAAAGTGACATACAACATTTGGCTCAAATATTATCTGTATATCCTCAAAACTACAATGCTGCAGCTCTTATGAATATGGCCTTCAGACCAAGGCACCTCCAATCTGAAATCTCAGTCTGTTCTGAAATATCAGAAAAACTACCTCTACCTCTCTGTAGTATCTCAACAGCTCTGTAATGTCAGGCTGGATAGCAAGTATCTTAATTTTCACAGGTAAGTATAATAACTATTAAATTTTTCAAAGGTCTCTCTTGAATTACAATATTTACCCAAATTAGAAGCTAAGTTTGATCTGTAGTGAGAATTTTAAAATTACCTTTTCCCCCACAGTAATTTCCATGAAGTCCCTTTAAACATCTCATTTTACCTACTCACAGAAGCATTTTTTGTTATTTTTCTAGATGAGAAAGAGTCACTCCCCAGGGAACACTGCTTGGCTTGACACAGTTTTGTCACAGTCAAGCTTTAACTTTCTCCCTTTGGTACACGTTCACTTTTTCAGAAATCTCTCAGCCTACTACTAAAATTTAATTTTGAATGTGTTTTGTGCTATAGGAGTACTCAGCATTATTTACTACTGTCATCCCATATCCTCAAATGAGCACTGGTAGGAATGTGCCATAAAAGAGTCATCAAAATGACATCCTTTTCTACTACATTTCACCTACTCGGTGGTGTAAACATCTGGCACCTTGGGAATGAACATCTTTGCTGCGTAAAAGGCAAGATAAACTGGTGAAAACACTGATTATTACATAGATCATGGAAAACACTTCTGTTCCCTTATGCTGAATGACACAATAGACTGAATTTTCCAGAAAGGGATGGATTAATTAGCCCAGGTTAAAAAAAACACTGACTAAACCCTCACTCAGAATTTCAACAAGTGCTAATCAAAACATTTCCAGAGTACAATAAATCTGTCCTTTTTTATTAACTTCTTATCACAACTCTGTATTTCCGGATTCTGATGAAAAGCAGAAACCCCCCTTCTATAAAACTGCTTGGTTGTATTAAATTTGTAGAAATACATATCCAAGAAACTGAAAAGCAAGTCTGTTGTCATGACTCTGTTTGCAACTTCATCTAAACTCTGTCTCCAAGTCCAGGTCATTATTGATGCAGGCACTGAACAAACACACACTCCTGCTCTGACAGGCTCACTAGAAAAGAAGAAACAAAGAATTGGAAAAAGGAAGTTTTACCTTCCCTGCTTTCTGTAAAGGAAACTGGAGCACTGAGACACAACAAGCTAAAGTTCCCAGTGTGGTTTGGATCCATATTCATTAAAATGACAAGTCATTGATCTTAATTAGAATCCCCAGGATCCTGCCACATGGAACTCAAGCTGTTTGTGGAAGTTTAGCAGCATCAACTTGATGCACATCCTCAACTTTCTTATGCT
This sequence comes from Anthoscopus minutus, assembly GCA_013399455.1. Classification (NCBI taxonomy): domain Eukaryota; kingdom Metazoa; phylum Chordata; class Aves; order Passeriformes; family Paridae; genus Anthoscopus; species Anthoscopus minutus. Next base: position 9,264 of record VWYI01026907.1, read on the forward strand.
AATTCCAAAGACAAAAACATTCCCGTTTTGTCAGCTTTCCTGGTGTCAGCCACAATTTTACAGCTCAGCATTACTTATTTATAGTGTAACCTAGCTTAACAGACTCAGTCATCAACCACAGCTGTATCAAGGGCTTTACTACCAGAAAACAAAACTTCTAAATCCAGGTGTTAAGATGAGACCACTGAGATGAACAGGCAGTTAAGTTGGAAGTATGAGTTTATCAGGGCAATCAGCCTGGTCAGAAGGGACCAGAACTCCTCCAATCTCCTCCTGCAGACTAAACCCAGACTGATTAATGTTAGGAGAGATGGCTCAATCTTATATGCCTATAAATGTTTCAAACATTCCTGTACTCTCTACCAAAGGAATAGACACAAGGCTTGAGATCTTCCATCTGTCACATCCATAGTGCAAAATCAAGCACAGCACCATGCAACTCTGTACCCAGTGGTCTCCTGGAGTCTGCAAGTTTTATCTCCCACTACACTAATAATGTGACATATCTCCATTAAAATAATAAATAAATGAAGCGAGCCATGGCTTATTTTTTTCAGCATATCTTCAAGTGAACAGAATCCCTGGCTCCCCAGGCTGGGCTGTCACTACCTCCTTTCTGTTAAGGTCTCTTAACTACTTTTATCATCCTTCCAGCTCATCTGACAAAATAACAGGGGGACAAAACATTTTTACAATTGCTTGTGAACTCATACACGGAGTGACCTGTGGGAAGTCTGCTGCTCTGCTGCGAATTTCTGGTCTCTGAGACATGTGGTCTGTAAGTCTGACTGCATTCAGGATACACCACCTTGTAGAGGAAGTGCTGTGATTTGTTGGAAAAAATCATTCAGGCATAAGGGAAGAGAAAGAAGTTGTAAAAGTTAAAGATCCTCAAGGGACATCAGTACTGCCAGTATCTACAAGTTCAGCGTGTAGCCTCTTTTCTCAGCACATTTTCTTTGTGCAAAACCATAACAATAGTTCATCAGCTGAGGTAGGTAAGTGTGCCTGCTAACATATCTATCTTAAAATACTTCTGTTTTTAATAAAAAATCAAGTGAAAGCTGCAGGCAACCATAACTTTATCAGACTTCTCCCCCAAACAATATTTTTCCATTTTGAATGACTGTGCAATTGCCTGCAGTACAATTTACTTCCTTTCTTTACAAAAAAGAAAATGCTTCATTTGGATTTTGCAGATCTTGGATAACTAAATTGGCTTTTTTACTGTAATTATTTCCCTTCCTATTTCTCCATCTTTCACTTTACAGGGTTTGTAGTTTGGTTTTGAATCCGGCTCTCCTGGTACCAGCAGCATTTTCACAGGGGCCAAAGTGCTGGTTTATGGCTGTTCTCATCCAACTTGGTTGAGCAGGCTAAAAGGAAAAGAAATGCAGTTAAATTCTAAGGGTTCAGGTTCTACTCACCTCTGACATATAAAGTAACTTTCCATCCTTTGAGTAGTCTCATTGATTTCAGTGAAGAAGTTATTGCAGAATGTGAATAAGATGTCAGAATTTCATCCTAAATATATCACATTGCAAAGGAAGCCAAGATGCAAAATAAAACACACCCTGAGCTGCAGCAGGATACAAAATTTGAAGTTACAATAAAAGCTGGGAAGCCTTTTTCTTCTTTGTGATGATGCACTCCTATTGAAAGTGTTTAATAAACAGAACTAGTTCTTTGTGAATTAAATGAAAGATGTTCATTTACAAACTGAAAATCTAATCCTTACAGCAAGACAAATAATTCAAAGAAATCTTGAAGTGCCATAATAATGGCACAAGATGGTTATCTCTGTATTATTGGTTTTGTGTACATCAAAGGCTCTGTGGGAAAAAATAATGTTGCATAAAGAACCAAATACATTTATTTATAAAAAAAGCAGACAAAATTATCCAGAAGTTAAGGAAAATATGAACTAAAAATATTTTGCCTTTGAAAGTCTATATTACCCTTAAAACAATTTTATGGTGGATATTGTAGGCTCTGGTTTAACATAAATGTCTGATCGAAAATTTTTGTAAGGATGTTAAGATTAAGTACACAGCTCTTAAGTTCTACAAACACAAAACTGATTTCAAAGGAATCAAGTGATGGAAATGAATGTCCATGAAACAAAAGTAATGTATACATAAAGGCCTTTTTCACCAGCTAAGACATAAAGAGACAACAACTAGACTTGTCACCTGCTTTTAAAATTGCTTAAATTAAAGATTATGGGCAATACTGAAAAAGGAAATGAAGAAATATGAACCAGCTGTACCTGTGGTGTGATAACATTGCCTTCAGGAGACAAGGCACTGGTTGGTCAACTTTTATGTTGTAATTTTGCATGTACAGGAAGCAAAGAGAATGTGATGCTGAATGAATGACCAAAAAGTGTAAAGGGCAAAATCCACCTCATACAGGCTCAGCAAAGCCTGGGGAGTTGTGGGGAGAGAAGGGAAAGAGAGCACCTTACTCTACATGACATAAAACAAATCACACAACTAGGCATGCCCTAAACCAGTGGAAGCACAATACACCAGGCAAAAGAGCTGCCCCCAGATGCTCTTATCTCTCCCAGAATATTCAAAACCTTTCACAGATGCAGAAGCTTGAATTCCTGGTGAGTCAGGGCCTCCTGATGCTTTGCACAGTCCCAGGAGCACTCCATGTGGAGGTGCAGTGGGACTGCCTTTCACTTCTCCAATAATCAAATCACTGGACAAGCAGTGGGCAAAATGCTGAATGTTTTGTTCCTGCCTTGTCAGGCACAGAGCTGTGTGTTTGCCTTTGTCCCTGATGCTCATGGGGTCATGCCCCCATGTCCACACTGCGGCAGAAACCTCAGCAACAACGTGTGACAGGCTTTAGTCCACACAGAGAGACACTGAACTATGGCATCCACTTATTTCCTGTCATACCTTTAAATCAAGGCTAAACGAGGCGAAAAGCAAATAGATTTTCAGCCCTTGTAAACTCACAGGGAAAGCTGGATGGATAAACTAAGATGCTTCACCATCATTTATTATCCTGGTGCGTTAGAGTTGGCTATATAATAGGTTCATAGCCATCTCAAAATGAGTGGAAAGGTGAATGCTTCCATTGTGATTACTTGGCTAAAAAAATATACATGTCAGTAATCCCTCTTCTGCCCTTCTTCACCCTTTAATTGCAGTATTTTAAGGTTAACAATGGGAAAATGCTATGTACTTTTCAGGGAAAACTGACTGGGCTTTTATCCAGAGATAAATTACTTAGAAACAGAGGGAAAATAATATTCTATTGAAAATTACTCTTTAATGTCCATGCCCCTTTTGGGCCAAGTTAAAGGATGTATGGCCACACTTGCACAAAGAACTACAGCTTTGCAAGGCTGTGACTGAAGGAGAATCCCAGCTTCCCTCTGTGAAGCTAAAGGGAAAAACTGAGTAGGAAATTTCAGTTCTGCTTGGCTGGGATGAGAAGTTTCAAGAAAATAACCACAGTTTAACTGCTAAGGTGCCTGAAGGCATCATCAAACTGAGATATCAACTCAGATTAGGGTCACCTGGCATGATCACTTCTGTAGGATCCTAAATCTGTAAGCATCTGTCCCCAAGGGCCTTTAAGGACCTGGTCCCCATCTGCTCTAGCACATGGCTATGTAAGAAAAGATAAGGAGGAGGAGGAAGGAGAAAGGAGGAAGGAGGAAGGATGCAGAAGCTGATTTTCTTGACAATGGGAATTAACCCAGCTGCCACTTCTCCCTTCTCCAGGGTTCAGGATGTTTCTCCCAGCCCATCTTTATAATGACTGTGAAGACCATTTCAGTGGGAAAGCATAATCATAACCTAAAAATAAGCTCATATCCAAAAAGTCTTTGTTTAAATGTGGGCTGAACTGCTTATGAGGCTAAGCTGAAGTTGCATTTTGATATCCAGCTCTGCTATTTTGTTCCTGGAACACCCTTTGTACTGATCTGGCTGTCACCCACTTGTTCTGGGTGTGACTAAGGAGCTGAATGAACTTCTCAAGTAGACCCAAATAATGTTATTCACTCTTAATGCATCTTGAAGAACTACCAGATTAATTTTAGAAGTTGCTCTTTCATTCCTGGTCTCTACAGAAAAAAAAAAAAAAAAAAAGCAAGCTCAAAGCACTCTGCAAGGCAATCTGTCCCTGTGTTCTCAGGTGTTCTATCCGCCTGTTCACAGGATCAGGAGGATCAGATAAACCTCCTGACTTTTCTGTTCTCCACTAATACAAAATTACAATGTGCTGGCCATTTTTCCCTGTCATGTTTGGAATGAGGTAGATTAAAACCATTTCACTTATTTATAAGAGTTGCAGTAAATTTTAGGATAAAGTAGGAGGCTGTTGGGCAGCAGTATTTTGTTTCTTTTCCTCCTCGAGTCAGGGCTATGGAACACGGGGAGCTGATACTAGGTTCTGGCAATTTAAGTCTGTTTAGCAAGGCTCTTAATAATCTCTGCATGTATATCACAGAGAACCTTTTGCATATTGCTTTAAATAATTCAAATCCACTCCAATATTGTATTAAATAATTCAAGAATCGGACAGGCTTTGTGATTAATGATATGTACCTAGAATTTCTGCAAACACAGCAAGGAGTCAAAGTATGCTCTAGATACAAGTGTCCTGGCACAAGATATCCCATTTACTCCTTGCCAAGGCAATAGTATGTGTTAGAAAATTGGAAAAGCGCCTGCTACTCACTGGAAAACTGACTGAGGCCAATGGTTAATGTGGCAGCTGCTGAAAGAGTTTGTTCTTTCTGATAGACAATACTAATTTGGCTGAGAACCTCTATTGTCTTCTGACTTCCATTTTTAATCTTCATGAATAGCGTTGGTGCCTGATGTGAAAATTAAATGGGAGCATAAATATTTCCTCAGGAGCTGGACGTTTGTCCTTGTATTTTACCAGTCTTGATTTGAGAGCATGGAAAGGGTTTGCTTTGTAAAGTAAAGCACGTAGTTTTGCATGTTAACTTAATCCTAAAGGGCTTGGAAGTTGCTGTTCTTCTCAGCTGAGCTTGGGTCTGTGATCATGAAAAGTACCTGGAAGCCTGTGTCCTTCTTCATTTATTTCTACAGGGAGATGCAAGTGGAGCAGGATTATTAAGGCAAAAAAAAACCCTAAATGCTAGAATTGCTGAGTTTTCACTCTGTTGACACAGCAACCACTTTCCCTTCTCAGTACAGATGAAATAATTCTGGTTTAGACAGAACTATCAAGAGTTTTGCCTAGGAATTGAATAGATTTCTGTAACCTCAATGTATTTATTGTTTAAGGCACAAAGAAAATCAATGCTACATTGAGATAGAAATAAAGCAAACAAATCCTCCTAAAGTCTTTTAAAGAAAAAATAAAGGATATGCTAGTGAGCAGAATGGAATACACAGCAAGGAGATTACAATTACCAGCATTACTGAAAATACTCTCTAGATATCTTTAAGGGAGTCTGATATTGGACTCCCAGCCTGGCCACCTCAGTGAGCAACCACTTTACAAACATCAAAAGGACCAGCTGATTTTATTGGGTTTTGGATATTCTCAATGAAAGACTCCATAGGGGATACACTGATTTGTGTCCAGCTTTAATAATTAAACCCACTCAAAATTTCTAGAGGGAGAGACAGAAATAAAGAGGGCTGCTGGTGTGGCAAATGCATTTGGCATGTCATGGCCAGAATATTCCCCTACATGTGCCTCTCTGCTCCAGCAGCAGCTGGTGGCCTAAGGGCCATTTGGACAAGGTGAGGGATCAGCCTGGATGAAACAAATTTTTACAGATGCTGCACAGGGAATATTGACAGGAGATGCACAAGCTGAGGAGAAGGTTGATGGGTTGTTTCTTGGTTTCATTCAGTTCTGTTTTCTGTTGTTGTTGGGAGGTTTTGTTGTTTTGTTTTAGTTTGGCTGGTTTATTTTAAATGTGCATCTCAGAAAGAATCTCAGGTATTTAAGGGCAAGGACAAAACCCAAGCTGTATCAAACGACTGATATCTAAAACAAAGCTCTGTATGCACATTTGCATTTAAATAGTAGAAGCTATTGCAAATTTCCCACACAAGTCTTTATTTCGGTGGTTTAGAGATCTGTGTTACAATAAACTTCAGCATTTTTACATAGGCTGTCTGCAAAATGCTGATCATTGTTTCTTAATAAAAGAAACCTCGGAAAGATGACCAATTAGGGTGTCTCTGTAAAAGCCTGAGGCATGAAGCATCTTCCTTAAATAAAAGGGAAAGACGCTAATTTTCCATTCCTGCAGATTAATTGAAGGAGCCATAGTATTTTTCCTGTGTTTCAGGACAGAGCAGGTGGGAAGGAAAGAGAGAAGACATTGCAGTTCGGCCACTTTTGGATTTTGATAGTCTGCCCTCTGTAAAGAATGAAAAATTCAACCACCCACGCCCCATAACCATTTCAATTACAGTCTTCCTGTTATTATAAAGCAATGTCTCAAAGGAATAAATAAAGTTGACAAAAATAGTCTTCATAAGGGTTGACACTGATTACATCAGACTGAACTCCCTCACTCATGGGGCTCCTCCACCTTTAAATGTCATCATGAGATGACACCTGTCTATCCTGCTGTCATTCTGAACAGAGAATAAGTCTCTGTTTCCAGTGGCTTATTTTCCTAGCAAGACCAATTCTAAGTCATAAAGCACACGATGACAAGTCTTAAAACAGCACAAACTGAATGGTTTCTTATTACTCACTCTGTCTCATAGCAGGAGGGGGTAAACCAGTAAAGAAAGGAGTGAAGGGGAACTTCTTGGCAGAGAAATTTACAAAAATAAAATGCTGGATGTTGGTTCTGTAAAATTAATTTCTGCAAAAGACCATGCAGGAGAACAAAGTGACAGATATTAGACAGAAATTCTTTCCTGTGAGGGTGGTGAGGCACCAGCACAGGTTTCCCAGAGAAGTTGTGGACTCCCTGTCTCTGGAAGTTCAACGCTGGGCTGGACGGAGCTTTGAGAAACCTGGCCAAATAAAAGGTGTCCCTGCCCATGGCAGGGGCATTGGAACTAGTTGGTCTTTAAGGTACCTTCTAACCCAAGTAATTCTACAATTTTGTGATATAAAACGTTGTCACTGCAATGCTTTGGATCAATCAGCAGTGGTAATTCATAGCCAGCTGCTTGTCAAGGACTACTGACCTTATGGCTCTGTACTTCATGAAACTGGTCTGTCAGCACGTATTTTTTTATTTTTTAAATTAATTTTTATTGTTGACTCTTCATCTTGCAAGATAACAGGATCAGAAGACCACAGGTACTTCCATATCAAGTGAAGTGAAAGGCCCAACTAGCCCTGAAAGAAACAGCCTGTTGAGAAACCAAATCATGGCCAGCCTCTGTGACTTGGCTCGTCTGAAACAGAGATGAGAATGATATTCAACTTTTCTGAACAAACCCAAAACCCTTTTCTTTAGTCAGAAAATAATTTATTTCCTGATGACTTCCAGTTTTATTAAATTTCTAGCACTGAGGAAAAAAACATTCCAAAATGTGATTGTTCACTGGAACAGGTTTTTTTCCCTATTTTTGCTGCAGTTCATATTTCATCACAGTACAATAAATTGATATAGTGCCCTCATGCCTCTTTCTCTTAGAGGGTGCCTCAGATATTAACAGTTCATTTGCCACAGAGCAGCTTAACTGGCCTCCCCTGCCCAACAGCACAGAAGGGAATGGTTATGGATACTCTGCGATACAAACTGATATCCCCTAAGGGCAGCATATACATTTAAAATTTAATTCCTACGGCTTATTTCTTACTATTAGAATGGTTCTCTGTGCTGGTAGGAAATCCTAATTCTGGTCCCATATGGACAGCTCAGATAAAGTGCCTGCCTGCCTATGCTTCTTTTGTCCTGTGCACAGCAAGGCAGGCAGGACACGGAACAGCCTCACTACCGTGGGCATGACAGGGAAAGAAACAAACACACTTCAGGCTCCCACTTCACAGGTGCTCTCAGGCTCAGTGTGCTCATGATGCTGTAAAAAACCACATTTAAACAGACATGTCTACAAAATTCACAAAGAATACTGCATCCATTAGCTCATGGGAAACTTCAGACTTATATGATGTGGCTTTTTGCTATTATCCAGTCCCTTTCCCTGTGTGTCATTTCACTTCTTTGAAGCACTGAGGGTGCACTGCAATCCAGACTCTCCAATTCAGAAGGTGTATATGTATAAATGAAAGAAGGGACTAGTTTTTCTGAGCTACTTCCAAGTCTAAATTAAGTTGTACTCAACCAAAGAATGTGTTCAACAGCAGCAGGAGCACCTTGTTCATATTTTGTGTGTATTAAAAAAGAGCCTTCCCTATTTTGTTCTAATAACACACTATTCAATAACTTCAAGTAAGAATACAAAGGATTAAAATGGTGTTACATCTCTCCCAGCTCCTCAAGCAGCTGTGCTATGCTGCAGCTGCACACATTGCTCAGACAAGACATAGCAGCAGGTAATTCTGCAATCATTGGCTCACAACATACGCTAGTATCCAGCAAGCCCCTGGTTAGTCTGGGTTTTAGAGGAGAAGCTAAATCTTCTAAGCTAAGTCCTCCTAAGAAAAAGGAAACAAATCTATTTTATTAAACAAATAGATTTGACAATAAGATTATCCGAGTTTCTAAGGTCAGCATCCTGCCTTTCTCAGAAAGGGATTAAGCACACCTAATTAACACTATAAAAGAAACTAAACATATTGGTTGGGCACTAAGATTTTCTTTGCACTAGTTGCATTGTCAGGACTAAATAAAAAGGACTGTTGTCTGGCTTTAAAAATGGAGGAGGAAGAGGACGTATGGTGAGAGAAAGGAATTACCCATTGATTTATTCTTTTACTTAACAGCAAAGGGGAATGAGCAATTTAAGGTCAGCAGCATATTGTTCAGCTGGCCTCAGATCCTGCAAAATTACCAGTGCTGTGTGTTGCAATAAATTGCATGCTTTTTGTCACCCCTGTTTGTTTGAAATATGTGTGAAATGAAGAGGGAAATAGCTAAGACCAGCATTAAGGACTGCCCTGATCTGCCTAGAAGGTGAATGGAGACAAAATAATCTGTTTTGTTGTTGATAGGAGAGCCCCTCTAACGCACACAGTCCCACAGTTTTTGTAGCTGCTTCCTCCCCCAGCACCAGGGGCACACACAACCAGGTGGGTCAGGAGGGATGCTGGAAACCCCTACTCCTCCCATTTCTCTCCCTCTGTACCGCAATGATCCACCCCAAAGGGCTCATGTTTGACTGCACAAAGTCTGTGTGCTGTCCTTGTAGTGCTGCAGGATGCCCAGCCTGCATTTACTCTAACAGTCCCTAAAGAATTCTCCGCATGCAGAAGTGATAAAATTAAACTCAGAGGTGTGGCTCATCCAAGGCACGGCATCACACAGTGAGCAGGTTACTGACAGTCCAAGTAACTTTTCAGACTAATGACTCTCTCATCAGTCCAGGAAAACATGTCCTATTGCTCCAGAAGGTCATACTGGCCTTTATTTTCCTCCTGGTGATGTAAGCACTGATTATAGCACAGTATCCAAGACAGGTAATTCATGTCAAAAGGTGGAGAAAGTGGCTTTGTTTATTGATGTGCTGTCATCGCAACATTCAGCCTTTCTGTTCATAGCTATTCATGTGAGTTACAGCAAACAGGGCCTGTGCCTGGCATTAACCTGCTCCCCAGGCAGCTATTACTCAAAATGCACAATGGCCTGCAGGACATCCAGAGATTTGCCATTGCTCTACTGACCAAAGCCTTGTAGTGCACTGTGTGATGAAGTAGTGTCAAAATGACATTCCAGGCCATTCTCCTGGAAAAGTCAGAAAGCCACAGCTTGGACAGATGCAGTCTTTGTTGAGTCAAGAACTGCCTGGGTGGCTGGGCCCAGAGAGTGGTGACTCTGTGTCCAGCTGGTCATTGGTGGTCCCCTAGGGATCAGTACTGGGCCCGGTCCAGTTCAATATCCTCATGGATGATCTGGGTGAGGGGAGCACATGTACTCTCCATAAATTTGCAAACAACAGCAAGCTGAGTGGGAATCTGTTAGAGGCTAGGAGGGCTCTGCAGAAGGATCTGGAAATACTGGAGTGATGGAATGAGACCAGCTGTATGAGGTTCAATAAGGCCAAGTGACAGGTCCTGCCCTCATGTCCCAGGAAGCCCCTGCAGTTCTCCAGGCTGGGAGCAGAGTGACTGGAAAGCTTCCAGCAGGAAAGGTCCTGGGGTGTGCCCAGGTGGGGCAAGAGGGCCAAGAAGCCCAATGGCATGGCCAGCACTGCTGTGGCCAGCAGCACCACAGCAGTGATGGTCCCTCTGTGCTGGGCACTGGTGAGTCACACCTTGAGTGCTCTGTCCAGGTTTGGGCTCCTCAGCTCAGGAAGGACATTGAGAGGCTGGAGCAGGTCCAGAGAAAGGCAATGAAGCTGAGGAAGGGTCTGGAGCACAAGACTTACGAGGGGCAGTGGAGGGAACTGGGGCTGTTTAGCCTGGAGAAAAGGATGCTCTGAGGAGACCTGAAGAGACTCTCTACAGCTCCGACAGAAAAGTCTGGGCAGATGGGATCAGCCTCTTTCTTTTACCAAGTAACAAGTGATAGGACAGAAGGAAATAGGATCAAATTGCCATGGGTAGTTTAGATTGGATGTTAGGAAACTTCTTCACCATAGGTTGTCAAGCAATTGAATAGACTACTCAGGGAAGGCCTGGACTCACCATCCCTGGAAATATTTAAGACATATAGACGTGGCACTTGGGGACATGGTTCAGTTGTGGACTTGGCAGTGCTGAGTTAACAGTTGGACTCAATGACCTTAAGGATCTTTTCCAACCTAAATGATCCTATGATTCCATGTACGTGCTTGTACTTCCCCTGTACATTCTTACTTTAGGGACACTGTAGCACCTAACAAAGGAAGTACCATGAATCTCCCCATTTTTCATTTAGGCTTCACTGGGCAACAAGATGAAGCCAGCCTAGTGCTGCAGCTCAACAAGCTGTGCAGCAGCATGAGCCACAAGGTATCATGGGAGGACTGGAAATTGCTGTTTGTTGTGCCTGATCCTCTGTCAGCAATTACTTCAGTCTCATACTGCTTCTGTGTATGAAAGTACTTTATCCCAGCTCAGTCATGGGAAAGACAGGAAATATTGTGCATGTCATTTACCCTTGCTTTAAAGAAAATAATTACAGTTTTTACTGTATGTCTTTGATTCTCTGTGTAGATTTTTCTTCACTTACATTCTACTAATCAATACATTGTCTCTCAGGGGACATAACCAGACTCAATGGAGCTTTCTGTGCTGGCCTTACAGAGGCACTGGGATCTCCACGTGCCTTCTCAGCTCCATACTCACACTAAGAGCTGGAGTTGCCACACAAGTTTTGGCCATCATTACTAAAGGCCATTCCTCAGAAACTACCTTTCCTAGTCATTCCTCCAGTCCTTGGCTTGGTCTTTGAGCTCAGGGATGGAGGCCAGGGTCCCTTGCCACTGTAAGGATTACACTTCTGTGTCATTTTTGGCAGGACAAGCAGGAGAGGATCAGAGCTCAGGAGGAGCAGCTCTTTTTATTTATCATCCTTTAATGGCTTGTATAGACAAGTAACAGCATTCCAAATCTCTCAACAAACAGAAGGAGAAGTTATTGCAACCCTACAAAAGAATTTAGTGGGCTGCTACACACTTCTACCAGTTCCTGCAGGGGTGGGGGGAGCTGACTGCCCCAGGAGCCACTGTCTCACCAACACACACACTTTGTGCAGCACCAAACATCCTCTGCAGGGACTTATCCAGAGTCCTTGCCTGCCTAGATCATGATTCTGACCTGGGTAAACCCCAAATTCAGTAGGGCCCAAGGTCCTGAGCCTTGCACAGATCAAGGGGCAGTCACCTCTAATGGAAACAAGGCACTGCCCATCAGCAACCATACTTCCAACCCCACCTTGGCCACAGGTTTAACGATGCATTTAACTTGCATAAGCACTGAAAGTTTCCACAAAGATGCTTATGATATTAGGCATGTACATTCATGGAGCTGTGACACAGCCCTCATCTTTCAGATGATCTTCCTCTGAAGAAAAACTCCACAGTGTCATCTACAGTTTTGGAGGGTCTAGAGGAAGCTCTTCAAAGGCTACACAAAGTATTTAACACAGCCCCATTCACTCAAAATGCCACTTCTGTAACTGACAGACATCTGAAAGCAGCTTTTAATTTACAGCAATAGCGACATTTTTCAAAGTTTCTAAGAATTTTGTGCATTTTACAGTGAAAGGATATTTATTACCGCTTTTATGTGTAAGCTGACTACAGCTCCATATTACTTGGGGTAGAAAGCAGATGAGCAAAAGGCCTTTAAACTAGTGTTGTTGCACTTCTGATCTTGATTGATGTTGACACCAATTAGCAGAAAAAGAATCTTCCAGATAAAGGAAAAGAAGATTTTATTAAGACCTAAATGCCAAGAGTCAGAATTCAATGCAAAATTCATTAGTGCTTATGGCAGGAGTCCTACCAGCTATTGCCACGGGGTTAAAGGGAAGTAAAAATTACATAAATAGGATTTTCAGGACTTTTAAATCCTAGCCTGAACAGTAAACTTGTTTGGGTGATTTCAGCTTGCTGTTCTATACCCCAATACATAAAGGCTGTTCTGGTATACTCACTAGCTTTAATCAAGGCAACTTCTATTGAAATCAGTTGTATTCCTCTAAATGAAGAGAAAAATAGAGGTAATATTTTTTCATTCAGTTCTAAATCTATTTTTTTATATACAACATTCATCAGGTAGAGATCTTCAAATAGTATAAATATAAATTTTATACCTATAAATATACACATGTGAGTTTATATATATATATGTATGTGATCAAAGTCTGATTTCAAATTTGTATTTCATGTACAGACAGCGACACAAAAATAATGATACTTGCCTTTGCAGACTTTTACCCTTAAACAGCTGCTCAGGAAAATAAAGGAGCTTTGCAAGTTTCCTGATGTTGTATCACCAATTAATCCCAGTTTAACAAAGCTCCAAAACAAGATTTTAAAGCTTTATAAAACAAAGATTAAATATTATATTTAGAACTAGAAATTAAATAGTTTGTACAGTTTGGAGTCTGGAGAACTCCACAGAGAAGTGGCTTCTCTGTAAGAGAAGTGCCACAGCTGCTTATTATTCTAACTTACAACTCTTACAGGAACTCTGTTTTGGAACAGGAATAAATACTGGGCAAGTTGAGGCAATTTCTTTCTAAGGCTTATATTCACAGCACTCAGAAATTTTCTTGACTATTTATGTCTCTTCATGTTCACTAGATCATGTTTTGCCTTTTAACACTAAGCTGCTCAGCTTGGTAAGGAAAATCATAGGTCCCAGTTCCCAAATACCAGGCACTGCCTACACAGAAACATACCACAGGTTTTCATTGCTCTCTGCTTGCAGGATATCTGCTGTTTCAGTTCAAAGGACTGAACACACACACACACACACACAAATTTCTTGCAATTCAATTTAGCCAATGATAACTCAATTTTAACATGTCCTGAGACACGTTCCTCAGTGGCACAGGATCCTGATGACCATCAGTTTACATTTACTTGTCAGAAGCCCCAGGGCAAATGTTAACTCTGAATTTTTCCTCCAGTCTCATTTGCTGCATCAAATGTCATCAGTGCTTTTGACAGCAGAATCCTAGACTCGTAGTTAGAAAGTTACTGCCATTTCTTACTTGCTGTGCACATTATGGATTTGGTCTGCACATCTCTCATCTTCCAGGGTTAAGTTAAGCATTGCAGTTTTGTGTTTCATTATACTGGGACAGTGCTGTTCACCTGAAAATATTTAAACCAACAAAGATTTAATTTTAAGATCAAAGCATCCCTTTCCTATCTTTACATCATTTGCTCCTGCCCTGCAACCAACCCTTCTCCCTTCTTTAGCATATACCTGTTGTACCCTGCTGCTTAGGCCAGGAGTTCACCTTCCTGTAGATTTGAGCAACTTGCAAAATAGTGAGAGCTTTGCTCTTTGACTGAGGCTAAGCACTGGTTTTATTATTAAAACCCCTTGCAGATTGCTTATTAAAGAAAAAAAAAGCAAGTCAAGGCATATCAAAGAAAATGTTAAAAACTCTAAAAAAAAAACCCAAGATCTAATAAAAAACAAGCCAATCAACCAACCAACCAACAACCAAAAAACCCAACCAAAAAAAAAACCCAACCAAAAAAACCCCTCCCAAAAACAACCAACTTTAAAAAAAAAACAACAAGCAAGCAAAAAAAACTCCAAAACTCAAACAGTTAGCTTTGTTATTAAACCACATGTTCTGAATATTGGTGAGCCTGGAAATCCTTACTGGACAAAGGAAAATGACTCTAGAAATGAGTATGTGGATTTTATGGAATATGTTTTGTAGACCTCTATTCTTACCTAATACTATATTGCTTCAGTTTCCTCTCAGTCCTTTTCAAACACATTATGCTCTCACAGTATTTACGTGTTCTGTGAACAAAGACGGATTTCTGCTTGTTGATGGCTGTTATCTAAGCTGCTCTTCTTTCTTGGATCTTGATTGTACTTGTAGTGCATCAATTTTTATATCAGCAAACGTTGCTCAACTAAACATTTAAATGAGGAGAGAAAGAGTTCCTGCTCAGAGAGTAAAACCCATCCAGCAAAATCTCAGAGCTAGAGCCAAATGCCACCAGCCTCCATCAGTCCTCCAACAGCAAGTGATACACTGCAGAAAGCTGTCCCCTCTTCTGAAGGATCTCAGCAGCAAAAAAATGAGGAGACTGCCCAAGACTTAGAGACTGTGACTGCTGCCTGTGTCTATACATCACAATCAAAAAAGCAACTGTGAAAGCCATTATGAATTGTTTCACCTACTGTATCTCTAGAAGGATCTCTCCTGTTTTCTCAGAACCGTGGGGGAATGTTTGAGAAACCAGTAGATTAAGAGTATTTTTGTTCTCTTTCTGTTTCTTCCTGATGAGGAAAATGTTGGAAAAAATGTGAACCCCTCTCACAAGTGTGCTGGAGAACTCCTTGGAGGACCAGAGTGGGGCATTTACATGTTTGAAATAAGGGAGTATTGACTCAGTCACACAATAGATACACTCTCAGTCAGTTCATAAAAATAAGAAATAATTCTCGATTAAAAACCTGTTTGCAGGGAGTCAGATCTTTTCCACACTTATGCACAGATTGTCTTAGTTCTTCCTCCATTGCAAACAGAGATGACAAGATTTCATGGGATTTCAAATTTACAGTGCATCAGCAAGAATATTTTTAATCAGAGACACAGCGATGAGGCAAAATTTAGAATTCTGCCCCTTTTCTCACTCTCGAGTTACCTGTAGCAGCCATGTAGAGAACAGAAAATGGAATATTCTTCATAGATATTAATCTATAACAGGTTCCCAGCAGAAATTCTTTCAATGCTATCCCTGTCAGATTCTATGAATCCACAAATCCTGCTGAATACCTCGTATCACAGCTAAAGATGTGCCTAGATGTGCAAGCTGACAGTTACCTATAAAAGGCTTCTTACCAGGACCAGCACTGACAATAACATCTGCAAATGCTGGAGGCCCCTCAGCTGTCAAATAAGGAATCATTATCCAGCTGTGTGATAAATGTAGCTGCCAGGTGTTATGTCCACAAGCACAATGTAAGGGGATAAACATCCAGGTCACTAAGAATGAACCTGATCAGAGAAAAAAAAAAAGTGAGAAAAAAGAGTAGGGTTATAGCTTATCCTGATCCTGTTGTCATTGTCAATAGAGGACATCAGGAGTCTACCTAGAGGTGTCAGCAGCATTTCCATTATTTCTCTATATACCTCACCACACCAAATGGTCAGTTTTGATGGTGGTCAAATGTGAGGCCCTGGAGTTAAACTTAGCAGCTACTGATTCAACTGGTGCTTCAACACAAGCCATGATGTGTGGAAGGGATAGAAATATGGTCATATGCATATTTTGGATCAAGTCTGTGATCCAAAATGTCTTCATCCAAAGTGACAAAGTACAACAATCTGTATCAGGCCTCTGCCATCAGCATCATTGCTAGATGGACAGAAGATAATACAGTAGATCCCATTAACTTGTTTAATGTCTTCCAAAACCATAGAAACTTTTAATATCTGTGTTATCCTGTGGCAGGGAGCTCCACAGCTTAGCTGGAAACTGTACAAATTGTAGGATGTAAAAAATACAAACAGGATTTTCTTGACCTGTAAAGCAGCTTATTAAGTGGGGATATTTTTCCTGAACTGACAGAAGATGGAAGTCATGCTCCAGAAAACATGCAGGCATAATCCATAACAGCAGAAAAACACCAGAAATTAGTCAGAACTCCTCTATTGACTGACAAGAAGTAGACATATTACTATCAATGCAGACCAATCTTCTGAGCACTCAAAGTGTGTAAATTCAAACTAAAGTGTAAATTGCACAGTAAGTGACAAGAATTTCAGAACATTGATTACTTTGAGACAGTCATTTGAGGAATGAATTCTTTCAAGAAATATAAAACTGCTGGTCTTGATGGCATCTGACAACTGAGTAGATAAAGTACCTTGGTTGAATGACAAATATCTGAATACTCCAACCATTTACTGTGCGTGGCTGTCAGCGTGTTTGTGCTTGTATCTCATGGCACTCCAAAAATCAGAGAAAGATGCTTCAGAGCCAAAGAACAGTGGGTTGTGTCCATACGGCATCATCCTCACAAATGGCATCAGCATCTGATCCTAATTAAATTAGTTATCACCATTTGCTAAATGGTTCCTAATACCAGAGCAAGCTGGACTGCTCCCAAAAAATCCCTGCTGTTTAAGTGCTTAACATCACTGAGCAGTTCCAAGAGAGCCTTGGGAGGGCATGGACAGATACTCTATGCTTGTAGATCCATCAACAGCTGCTCACGATACTGGAAAAATCTGAAGTATGATTTTATTTGTAATTATTAAATTACACAAATTGATCATCTCTTCATAGGGATTATACACTGAAAAGTTAACATAAACCATGTGAGAACCAGATCAAATGGTGCAGGCTGCAAGATGAACTATTAGAAAAAGATACTTGCACCAATATTTGTGGCATCTGTCAAAATAAGCCACCAAGCTATGATCATATAAAATCTAATTTCTTGCAGGTGACTAAGGCATCACAACCCAAAATTAGGAATGCAGTTTTAAGGACTTCATGCAAACTCATAGCCATGATGAACTGAGCATCCTTCCTGGATATCTGATTAATGCATCCAAAGTCAACTGTATATGAATTCAGGGGAAACAGATGTGAGTCTCCTCCACCTTTAGACTCAATAAGCAATTTTGCACATCCAAGACTGATGGTGACTCACCCTTGACTAGCAGCACATGATCTCTCTGTCATACTGAATTGCACCCTTTACTGGAGGCCAGAGAGATCAAAATGCAAAGTGAGTGCTCATAAGAATTCAGGTCCCAAATGAAGTTAAGGGGAAGATGAAGAGACTGATGGCAACCACACAATGATGTGAACTGCTGAACCCATGCACATGTGAATGATTCTTTGTCTGAATGATCAGGGCTTGCAGGGTTGGATAGGCTGTAAGGGATCAAAAGTGCATTTTCTTACTGGAGATGCTGGACCAGCA